>VUJU01004583.1:0-13407 GCA_009835225.1 Aphis craccivora
ATCAATATGTCCCAGGATCAATATGTCCCAGGATCAATATGTCCCAGGATCAATATGTCCCAGGATCAATATGTCCCAGGATCAATATGTCTCAGGATCAATATGACCCGGGATCAATATGTCTCGTACCGTTCTATGACGGGGATTTTTATGTAATAAAAAGTCAAACTATGTGAATATTAATTATGTTCTTATTTTTGGTAAAATATGTATTAAAAATGTAAAATATTTAAAAAAAAATTAGTAGCTTACATTAATTTAATTTATTTGATTCGATTTAATTCATATCTAATCATCTTCATTGTTGTTTTTTTCGAAAGAAATACACACATAACACACATTTGAAGATTATGGCTACGTTACAAATTGTAATCTCCCGCTAATACGCCTTTATCAGTTATCTCTTATTTATATTTAAATTTATTATTATTTTTGCTCCGTATATCAATAGAACTTGATAGATCAAAATTCCCAAATAACAATATAATAATTTTAATTGGTACAAATAAAAACTGTACCTATACCTAGGTATGAAAGAGCGAAATGTTTACGAAAAATGTAAATATTAGTGGAATATTTAAAAATATATATTTACAGTATTTACATCAAAATATGTGAAAATATGTAAAATAAAAAAGTCTAATTACATTCAGTGTGTAATGAAACGTGCTTATTTTAAATCATAATATTGAGAAATTTTTATTCCATAAAATTATGTATTTACATAAAAATCCGCACCCTATTTATAAATTATAAGCCTATATAAATAATAATTATTTTATTAACTTAACTAGTTATTTTTCTACTTTTCCTAATAACTTTATAAGATTAATATTGTACATTTTAATAATCTAGGTTTTCCAGTTAATTTGAAAAATAATAGGTATTCTTATATTAGTTAAAATTGTTTATCCACATCTATAAGTTATCAATGGTTATATAAAATTAAAAGTTGATGAAAAACAAATTTTTAAACAATGACAATAGACAATAGTTTTCATTAAAAATAAGCAAAAACATAATTGTTGATTTAATAATTGCTTAAACCATTACACTATTCCAATAAGAAATAAGAATAATATAGGATGAAATTTTTAACAAAATCGTTAATTATTTAAATAAAATTGAAAGTTACAGTCATTTAAGATTTAACTGATGTATAATCTGTGGGTGGTAATTAAAAATAAATTAACCTTTTCCTGAACTAAGTTAATTTAATATTTTTCTCTGTACTAACTTTAAATTTTTAGAGTTTAATATTATATTCTTTGTTAATTATTAACTCATAACTTACTTATAACCAACGTTCTCTACATTGACTCAGTCAATATTTTCATTAACTATAGATCGCCTTTGTAAATATATTATCATTTATGTACCAGAGTACCAGACCAGTGCCATAATTTGGATAGGTACCTCAGTGGGCGAGACCGTTTTCGACCAAAAACGTACCCTTCCCTTTTCGACCAAATTTAAAAAAGACTGATTCCCTTTTCGGCCAAAACAAAAATTTATATAGAGAATATTAATATAGGTATTAACATTGTTTTTATGTTAATATGTCACAATATGTTCAATATTATATAAAAAAATTTAAAAATAGTACAAAAATTTTGTCAATAATTATTATGTATATTAGTTGTGTGTAGAATTATATATATAAAAAATAAACTAATAGGTATATAATTGTTGTACAATTATGGAAAATATTATTCACAATAATTAATTTTATATATTTTATGTTAAAGAAAATTATTAAAATAATAGGTAAGTTACATAAAATGTTTAAAATTATTTAAACTATATTTATATTAATACATTAACATTATTTTTATGTTAATATGTCACAATATTTATAATAATAGTACATCGTATCTTTTGACTAAATAACCTATTATTATTATTTTATAAAATAATATAATACGTATTGTGATATATAATATATAAATATAAAAATAATTTTGATATTGATATTTGCCATAATTTTACAACAATTTTTTTTTTTTTTATTATTATTATTAAGAGGCTTCAACATCTGAGGTTATTAGCCTTGTGTACATGTTTTGTGAAGGTTACATTAATAATTTAATATCAAAGGTTACAATAAATAATAAGAACAATGAAATACAAAAGTGTTGATTAGAGATTATTTACAATGCTAATTTTTGTAAGGAAATTTAAAATTTAATTAAACAATTATATACCTATTAGTTTATTTTATATATATATATATATATATTATACACACTACTATTATACATAATAATTATTGACAAAATGTTTGTACTATTTTTAAATTTTTTTTATAGAATATTGTACATATGAACATAAAAATAATGTTTATATACCTATTGATATTCTCATATTTTAAAAATGTTAATATATATTATTCTACAACATTTTATGCAACTTATAAAAAACTATATAGCAGCAATCATATTTTTTTTACATATATTATATATATTTTTGTTTTGGCCAAAAAGGGAATCGGTCTTTTTTAAATTTGGTCGAAAACGGCGATTCCTCCCCGACTCTCTAAGTGTCTATCGGGCAGTTGCTACCCCTGCCAAAATGTTTGCCAATTACAATAATCAGTCCATATAGATATAATGTATTTAAGATTAAAGACTGTAAAGTACAAGTCACAGATCGACAGATTAATAAAATATGTTTTATAATTTTATATATTATATTTAATTTAGGTTAGGGTTTACAGTTTTACGTAAATATAAATAATACCAGTTAATAATCAGTTTTATTTCATTGAAAGTCAAAACTGAAGCAGAAAATTTTAAAATTGTATTATGTATAAAAAAAATATCATAAGCTATTAAACAAAACTATAAATGTTTTATACCTATATAGGTAATGTTATTATATAGGTACCTATTTTAATAATGTTGTGTATATTAAATAGGTACTATACCTACCTATATATTACAATAATAATTATACGCGAATACGTGTCACGTGATTTATATTTTATACTCAGCCACAGTCTATAGTGTAATCGCTATAATAAATTGGTCGATCTGCTTTTGTGGTGAATGAGGGTATAGCTTTATTCTGTATAGTCGGTCAATTATATAATATATTGTCGCAGCAGCTGCTGCAATGACATAATAATATTTGGAGCACTACACGGGTGGGCCAATACAATCAGACGTCGTTATATATACACAAGTATATACGAGTTGTCCGCTCGCAAATATAAATAGGTGAATTAGGTAACGTGCTCGCGACGAATCACCCACGCGAACTTAAAAAATATTTTCACGCCGCGAGTTTTATTAATACTATATATGCGCAAGAATTAAGGTACCTATATAGGATATAATCTATAAATAGGTAAGCACTACTTCGATAACCAATAATATTATGTAATAAATTATAATTCATAATAATAATATGATAGGTATACCTATATTATGTGCTTTATACCTAAACTAGTAAATAATACCTAGTATAGGCTTATTGGAATCTGCTTTGCGGTTACAATGAGGTCTTGTTTTAAAAGGATTGTTAGCTATTGCTTAAACTTTAAAGTTTATTATAAATACCTATTATTAGGTATATTGACGGACATTTAATTAAATTTTTTTTTCTTTTTTTGTGAATACTTGCATTTTCAAAAATAAAATGGCCCGCACTAAACTTGATGGCGATGATTACTTACGTAGTTAACGAATGTACCTTCATACAACTCCATTTAAGATATGGACGATATGGTGCATAATATTGATACTGGGGCAAAACCAACACAAACCATTCACTCCATTCCGAGTGGCAGTCAGACTATGTGTACCTATATATTATGTAATGTTAATCTTTATTCTTTAATACTAATTAGTTATTAGGAAATGAGCGGAGAAAAAGCATATTAAAATAAATTTAGACTATTTAGCTGTCTTGGCAATATTAACTATTAAATATTTAAACTATCAATAAAACCATAAAAGTATTATATATTTATTGTTAATGTACCGATGTTGTATATTAAAGCCTTGCAGGTATATTAAAATACTTAAGTGTTATGAAAACACTTTCATAATATAATTATAAAAGTTATAATTAAGTTATAAGTTTATAAACATTAACTTTAAAGTAATTTGTAAATATTCATGATTTTGACGAATTTTTGTCAGTATTTGAACTTCAAACGCCAATTAAAAAAAATGTGCCCATGTATTCTTATAATTTTTAAAACAGTATAAGTCTAACTTATGAGGAACTTTGTATTCAATTTTCAAGTATTCAGACTCAGCCAAAAAAAAAATTATTGAAAAGTATTTATAAAAAAAAAAAAAACTAAACAAAAACGAATATTTCAAATGCCTATAAATAGCATTATTTATAGTGAAATATTTTGAAATTAAATTATATAAATAAAATGCCAACCTAAATAATTGATGAAATTTTCATGCATCTGCGACTTATAGGTACTTTTTAAATAATAACAAATATTTAAAATCGTTTGAGGATATAAATAAACGTTATTGTTACGCAATTTCGCAAAAATTTAAAATTCAAACGCCATCATAACATTTTTCCTATAATGACGCTTCGAGTTTCCTCTATAGATATTTGAAGATGAAACTTTTGGAAAGTGTTGAATTTTTTAACCTTAGATATAAATTCAAAATTTTTTATGAATTTTCAGCTATAAAATTACTAGTAAATTTTTGCGTTGTTGGCATATTTCGTAAAAATTTGAATTATAAACGCTTATAAAAAAAATGTGACTTTCGATTTATCATTTTTTAACTACAACAAGGATGACGTATAAGAAACTTTGTATTAAATTTTCAAATTTTATTGGGCACCCAAAATATTTTTATCGACATTTCCAAAAAAAATATTCCGAAAAATCGAAAATTTCAGTTGTCTATAAATAGCTGAAAAAAGTTGAAATACCTATTTATTAAATTTAATTGTGTATAGTTAATGCTAATATAAACATTTTGTGAAAAATTCAAGTATTTACAGTAATTAGTTTTTGACTTACAATTATATATAATAAAAAACCGATTTTTTTTTGAAAAATCTTATAAGATCAAAAGTATACTTTTGACCTTTATAATGCACCAAGCATGTATACCACCCCCGACATTTGAAATTGAACCCTTATTTCGACAAACTATGCTGTATACAGACACAAAACACACACATACACACACACACATCATTGTAAAATCATAATATTCACCACTTCTTTTAGAATCTATAAAATAAGTCGAAAGGATATCATATCTTCGCCTCTCCTCTCAGGAGCATGCCCCTGGACTTAGAGCTAATTTACTGCAGGTTGATAGGAGTATACAGTATACCTACCTACTTGATATTTAAAAATATACCTATTAATATTAATCTTTGATTATAATACCTAAATGGCTAAATGGCTAAATAACTTTGCAATGTCGAACAGAAGAATCAATTTAATAACATAGCAATCATTTACAATGAGATGTATCACGATGTGTACTTTATTAATATACATAATACGGTTTTTACTTTTTATAAAGTCGAAGAGTTTCCTATACATAGGTTTTTTAAAAACTTGAAAATCTCAAGTCCTCAGGTTAGGTTAGGTTTTATTGGTTTTATTTTCTCTTGTATTACTAGTTACTACATATACTATACATTAGCTCTCATTTGGAATACTGGCTTAAATACAAGTTTGATTCGGCGTTGATCTATCCTGGAGATAAAATATTTTGTGAACTACATACGTGCGTAGTGGACGTGTTGAAGGCGAAATATTCCGCTTTATAGAGTGAGTTTTACTCTAAAATCTGTGTTGAGTCCTTCGTACATTTTTGGACGTTGGACTCTACATAAACAACAAGTCCCCACTCAATAGTTCATATGTAGAACAAGAACTTTCATGCACTAAAAATCATCAAATATGCATTTAAAAATATGCACTTATGCATCAAAAAATTAGAAATACGCAGATAAATATGCCCTCAAAAAAATGAATACACTAAAATGTATAGCTCTAAAAATTATTTAAATAGGTATTTAATTTTAATAATTGTATATTATCTCTCTATTAAAGGTTTCAACTAAATTTGATATCAATTAATTGTAATTTAATCTACAGATTCGCAATTAAAACAAAATGAGTCCTTATCAGCTTTATGAGAAGTTATGTAGAAACAATTAAATATAATAATTTGTGTCCTTGTTCATGAAAAAGATTCACCGGAGTACATGATTTACAAACTTAAAATATGCTCTTATAATAAACAAATAATATGTCATTTAAACCCAAAAATATGCACTAAAACTTCGAGCTTTTGGTTGTAGAGCCTTGCTCTATAGTCATGAGTGATATTGCTAAATTAAGACGCGTAGGTATAATATAGAAGAAGACATTTTTAAAATATACAAATATTTATTATTTATATAATTTTATGATGTCGCATGCTTTCATAAATAATATGTACGTATTATTATAATTATATATAGTAGACAGCAGGATAAGTGGGCCGAGTTATAAGACGCAGTTAAGTGAACTGCACATTTGGTCGTATATTTCCTACTTCCCTGCAATTTGGTCGTATAGGTATACGATGTACTCGTATAATATATATAGGTAATAATGATATTAAGTGTATACCATATATTATATATGAGTACTGACCGACGACCTCCATAAGGGTTTTACAATATATAATGTTTGTATATTTAACGATCCAACAAAATTGCAATTCGCCCGCCTAATCTGAGTACAGCGTAAATCTAATGTGGGCGTATATATATACATTAGGTCGGAAGACAGGCGGGATCGGGTTTCTGTTGTGTTTTCGGCTTTTGCGAGCGCGTCTTCGCTAATTGTTTTCCAAGCTCCGAGGCCAAGACGAGACACAATATTGTATAGCTGTATAAGACCTCCCGCAACACGTACTATTTTGTACACACACACACACACACACACGTCATCGGACGGTCGAAAAATATTACGCAATCCAAACACGGTCGTCATCGCTAAGTTGTTTACACACAAACCCGAACGTCAAAATGTTCGCGAAGGGTGTCTCGCTAGTGCGGCGGCGACGTTATTATTATTATTATTATTATTGTCGTCATCATCATCATCATCGTCATTATTGTTATTATTATTATTAATATAGGTACAAGGTACACGCGTCTTTGTGCAACGTCTGTTCATAATGAAATTGGCGCCATGCGACGTGATTCGGCGTGGCGCCCGCCACCGCCACCGTTTCAGACGACGACGGGCCGCACCGTCGTCGTATATCGCGGCGGCGGCGGCGGCGGCCAAAACTCAGCTGTTGGCATTATCAAATTAGAGCGCCGCGCCGCCCCGAACGCGCGTCCCGCGGCAGTTGTCACTACTGCGGCGGCCGTGTGCGTGCGTGAGAGCGCGAAATCGATACTATCGCCCGATAATACGTCTTGTCCCCCTGCCACCCGTCCCCTTCGCGCGTACGTCCGCGGTTTTCGATTGTTCGGCACGGCGGACCCGACCCGGCCGGCCGACAATCGAACATCGAAATCGTCGATTGCCGTCGTCGGGCCCCGCGACGTGTAATCCGGTGGCCGGGCGGCGGGGAATGCCGGAAAAACGCACTGCAAACATCGATAGGTGACGGCGCCCGTGACGCGCGAGTGTGCCGCCGCCGAGTGTGTGCGGTGAGAAGGAAAAAAAAAGGATGTGACCGGAGCACTACGAAAATGGGCGCCCGCGGTTGATGTCGGTCGGTCGGTCGGAGCAGCAGCAGCAGCAGCAGCAGCACAGCTATTATCAATCACAGTCGCCGCGTTCTTTGTACCGCCGCCGACGTACGTCTACGTACGCGGCCGCCGTGGTTAGTAGTCGGACGGCAGACAATGGTGCGTTACGTCCGTCGCCGCCGCCGTTGAATGTCGCGCGCGATATTAATTCATTGTAACATAAATAATTTATAAAAAAAAATTGTTAATTCTCACTTGTCGTTACTGCCGAGAAAAGGGCCGCGCGCGCCGTCCGCACCACCGTTACAATATTCTATCGTAATTATTATTATCGGTCGGTTTCGAGAGCACAAAAAAAAAAAAAAAAAAATTATGCATAATTAATAATTTAACTACAACTAATTTACACCGTACCTATTCGTGTGTGTAACGTCTGTACCTATATTGCTGCCCGTCAATACGTTTCGTTTCTACTGCAATAATATTATTATTGTATATTAATAAATTATATTTTATAGTCGACTGCGCCCGAGGAGTTAAGGTGTCGTTGAGTTTAAAATTTTTCTCCCCGTTCGTCTCGTCGAAATTCGAACCCGGATTATGATCGGCGTCGAGAAGAAAGACGACGGCGACCGTTCGACCGTGTCGATGGACCAGACGTTTACGGGCACCATACGCATCAAGCTCTGCGAGGCGTCGGGCCTGCGGCCAACAGACCTGCAGACCCGTCTCAAGAACATGTCTTTTGTGAAGTGTGAAGATCCGTTACTGGACGCATACGTCAGTATCGACGTTGACGACAACATACTGCTCCGATCGTCTACAGTGCCCAAAACCTATGATCCCGTCTGGAACGAGTATTTCACCCAAGACGTTCACGACGCCAACCGATTGGGTTTGACAGTATTTCACGATGCCGTCATTGAAGACTTGTTTGTGGCCAATTGTAAGCTGTCGTTCAGTGAACTCATTCAACGTGAAATTTCAGAGGATCAGGAGTTCTGGGTATGTATTTTACTATGCATTGTGTTATAATTGGGTAATATGTTCATTTTTTTTTAAAACACCTAATATTTTATTTGAATAAATTGACTATTGGATCCAATTATAACTTCTGATAGGTTTAGTATTATGTGTTTTTATTTCTACAACTAGAAATTATATTTTTTTGATAGGTATATGAGTTTAATTTCATCAATTATAGATAAGTGGAAGAATAAATTGAATTATTTACCAGATTTCTATCAGTATTATTGCTTATGCATGCAATTATTTAAACAATATTTCCATTGTTTACTTTATTAGCTAATGTTATAGAATAAGTCTTGTTACCTATATAATTTCTACAACTTGCCTGTATATAATAATATGTTCCATTATCGTTATAATTTGTCTATTAATTGTTTTGATATTAAATTAAAACACTACTAAGATATATTATAGAAAACAACTTAGACCAATATTAATTTTACTGTATTCTAGAGTTGCATGAAAAAAATCTCTTATATTATCTACTTATGTGCTTGTTTTTGGTTTAAAAATAGCTTTAATAAACATCCTGATATGAGTATTTATAAATTAATATAAAATTTGCTGAATATTAATTAAATGAGTCATAATAACATGTAGTATTTGCTTATTAAAGCTAAGATTTAAAAGTTCATCATTAAAAACCATTTAAAATCTATTGTCAAAAAGAAATATTTTTTAACTATCTTAATTTCATTTATTGGATAAGCCGTTTAGGCCTAATTTAAATTGATATATAATTTAATATCCAAACAGATATAAATGTAGTAGTTTTAATCATTTTTTTTTAGTTTTATGAAAATATATGTTTTTTATTCTCAAACCGTAATGCTTTAATATTAATTACCTTAGTCTCCGATACTGTAAACTTTTGTAGGTACCTAATAGTTATTACTTTTTAATAATAGTATTTGTAAAACAAACATCAATTTTTTTTTTAAATTATAACTGATTCATTATTAGACTAAAAATAAACTAAATACCTACATTGCTTGAATAAATTAATTTTGGGTGAGCAATTTTTGTTATGTAGGTACCTACCAATATTTTTTTTATTTGTCAAGAATGTATCGGATACATTTAAAAAGAGACCGATACTTCAAAGACATTTCAAAACACTTATCTTGGTATTTAATGTAATGTTCAGGTACAACTTACAGTTAAATTTTTCACTATTTTTGTTTTTAATAACCAATTTAATATAACTAATAGTTACGGTGATTCAAATACAACAAAATATATGAATAGGTACATAAATAATAAAACTTATATTAATAATAATTAACAGTTTTTATATCTAATAACCATTGTTGCTTTGAAAATTAAAGATAGGTACCTAATTAGAACATAATATTTATTGATTTACAGTGTGTGTTTTACCTACGCAGTGTACCTATTACTTATTTATAAAAAAGGTTAAGTGGATGTCTCACAATTGGTTTCAATGTTACACTTTTACATTAGTAAAATCAATAATAGTTTCTTTAATTTTTAATATAATATACAGTCACAGAGGTTGCCACTTAAAAGTTATAGGTACTTTTGGTATTGAAGCAATAGCCATTTGATTAATAAAATAAACAAACACCCATAACAAAAAAAAGCTAAACATCATACCTAGGTTGATATACAAATAATGTAATACTATAGTTATTTATGATAATTAATTTTAATTCAGTTATCTGATTGTTCTTAATTCTGCAATAAATATATTTGTGTTATGCGGTTGTCTTCTACATAAAATAACTTTTTTTCATGAACATAAAATACAAATTGTATTATTGTAATAATCAGTCATTTTAAAATGAGTTATGGAAAGTTGTTGGTAATTACCTATAATCGGTATCTGATACATTTCATATTATAAGAATATACTGGGGAATATATGTATTCAATTTTCTTTCATATAAAAGATTTTTTTGACATAAGATATTGCCTACCTATATTGGATTATTATATTTTTCTCATACCTATTTATTTATTAAATACATAAAATTGTATAAGTACATTATTTACTACTTTACTACTCTCTTAAACATTGTTTGTATATATAATTCTTTATATTGGTTGACTCAATTATTACTTATCATTTGATACTTACCATTAGTCACACTTGATGTAATTTTCTACATTAATTTGATCTTAAGTAACCCACAAGTTAAATTAGATTTAAATATTGTATTTAGGTACCTATTGTATTTTTAATTTAAAAAAATAAAAATAAAAATACCTAGTCTATAAAATAAATTTTCAAAATTTAGAAACATATTAAGTTAAGGTATCTACAACTTTTCTTTTATTGCTTTAGGTATCAAAATTAGGTATAAATAACTAATAAACATTTTTGTTTTTAAAATTCATCATTTTTGTTATTTTTGTATATATTAAAATGTATAATACTTTTTCTTAGTACATGAGTCAATAATAGTTTTTAATTTAGGAGTTTTGCCAACATTTAATATTTTATAGGTTTCAAAATGTAAACATCAAACAAAATTAATATTTTAGATGAAGTAGCGCTATATATCTAGTTATAATCAATAATGATATTTACATATTATGACTTAAGTATATGTAAATACTTATTAATATACTTGTATTTTTAAAATATATCTATATGAAGTTATAATGAATTTAAAATTAAACACTGTATTTAACTTTTGAACTTTATTAAGAGTGTTGGTGATAATTGATAAATTAATTTAATCTACTTAATTGAATTATACTTTATACTTAAACCAGTTTTATAAATAAATATAACTATGAACAAAAATTAATAATATAAATATTAAAGCTACAAGTGTTTAACACTATAATTATAACAATAAACTTCATGTTTTATCAATGTACCTGTTGTTTATTTATATTTAACAAAAATATTTTAAAGCCGATCATATGATATTATCTAAAAGTAGCTAGTTTACATACTACAGGTACTATATGTGTCAAATGTCCAAAATTTAAATACATAACTGTGCTATTAAAAAATTGTATAGCGTTCATTCTTATTTCTCTATAAAAGTATTGTTAACTCATAAAATATTGAAATGATCAGAGAAATAATATTGAATAATAAAAAAAATATAAATTCATAATTCATTCATAATAGAAAGAACAAATCAAAAATATTATTCTGTTATTCTTACCAATATAAATACAATTTGCAATTATTTATAATTTGTTAAAAAATCAATTTTTCGTTTTTATTATTTATTTTAGTTTATTAAACAATAGCTTTTCAATAATTCCATAACCAATTAATTAAATTTGTGTTCGAAAATATGTATATAAATTATTAACTATTAACTGTTAAGGTATTAATTAGATTAAATTTGATAAGTTAAAATACATTCTCATTGGTTAAATTATAAATAATAAATATTACATTCCTATTATTTATTTAAATGTGTATAAATATATATATTATATTCATATATTTACCTACTAGATTTTTTTTTTAGATTCTGAACGAAGTGATGAATGTATTGATTTTACAATGATATGTTGTTTTTTTTTTTTGTGCGTACAGCATAACTAGTCGAAATAATGCTCCAATTTCAAACTTTGGGGGTGGTTTCCGATGTAAAAGTGAAATCCTTGTTGCATTATAGAAGTCAAAAGTTAACATTTTCCAAGTTTTCAAAAAAATCGAGAAAAACAAAAAAAAAAAAAAAAAATGACGGAAAAACCGGAATTTTTAAGCAAAACCAGTTTTCGACGAAATCGATTTTTTTTATGGTTGTAATTCAAAAACTAATCACTGAAAATACTTGAAATTTTCACCAAATGTTAATGTCATTGGTATCTATATATAGTTAAATTTTCTAAATTTTTTACTTTTTTTGAGTTATTTATTTTCGATTTTTTGAAAAAATTTTTAGTGTCGATAAAAACTTTTTGGTCATCCAAAAAGTTTTAAAAATTTAATACAAGGTTCCTTATGAGTTGTTTTTATTGTAGCTAAAAAAAATTAAAAATCGTTAGTCACAATTTTTGAAAATTCTACCAGTTATTAAGATTCGCTTTTACTTTACGTGATTTAAGTTTTAAAATATTTTGACTTTTTTTGAGCTATTTATAGACAACTGAAATTTTCAATTTTTCTAAAAAAAATATTTTTGAAGTGTCTATAAAATTTTTTTGGCCCTATCAAAATACTTGAAAATTTAGTACAAAGTTCCTCATAAGTTATTCTTATAGTGATTAAAAAATTATATGAATACATAGCACAATTTTTTTTTATTAGCATTCGAAGTTCAAATATTGACAAAAATTCGTCAAAAGCATGAATATTTGCAAATTATTTTGTAGGTATGATTCATAAACATTTTTGTATAAGTAGCTAAGAGTTGAAAACTTTTTTTTTTTTTATGTAGTAATACTTAATTATTTTTTAATAAAAAACTTTACTTCATAAGCTTAGTATAGTCATTAGCATATTTACACATTTTAATAATCGGCATTTGTATGGATTAATTGAGATTAAGAATAAAAAAAGTTTTAAGATAAAATATTATTTCCTCAAGTTTCAATACATATTATTATAAGACATATATTATAGTAGTTTTTATAATTACTGGATAGATATATGGTTTTGAATATAAGTTCCAAAAATTAACCTAACTCCTCTAAACATAACATTGTGTTAGTATGTTATTTTTATAAAAAGTATTGACG
>VUJU01004584.1:0-17872 GCA_009835225.1 Aphis craccivora
GTGGAAACTAGTAGAAATATGGTTGACTGTTGAGAAAAATTAATTACCAATACTTAGTTAACCATTGTGTTACTACTATTAAAGGGAAAAGAAAATCATTTTTGTTCTAAATAAAATGAATGCACAATAACAGTGAATAGGTACATTGCAGTTTATTTCTTTTAAAAAATTAATTTTATTATTTAAATAAAATTACAATATAATATTATTTTTTATTAATTATAATAATAATTGTACTTATTATATATAATATAAGGTAGATAGATACTCAATCATAGCCTTGTCATTCATAAAATATCTATACCTCATATGTAATGTAGGTTATTGGCTGGGCTGAAGATTATTTAAAAAATTTTGAAGATGATAGGATGTTTTTAAACCATCCTTTAATAATATATATTGACAAAATAGATATCTGAATAAATATATTTATATTTATTATTTAATTTATACTATATTTATTCAGACATAAAACGTATGATTATAAGTTCATTAAATTCTATCATATAGTGGATGCACTATTATAAGTAAAATATAGCCCTAATTACTACTAACGCTTTACGCGTGTGGTGAAAATATGAACTACTAAACCGTAACAGTTTCGGACCGGGAAGCGGACCGGCGATAGCTAACCTGTATATCTTAAACCGTGGGTCATACAACTTTATCAGGCGGGAATTAATTAAACATTATTTGAGGTTATAATGTGCTTTTGATAAAATGATAAGTGATAAGCAGGTGTCTCTTATCCATAGAAATATTTCTACTATAATAAACATTTTTGTAACATAACCTTGAAAAAGGCACTTAATTGTCTATCTCTCTTCCTCAAAAAAGACCGCGGCACGCTGTGGAGTGAGTATTGGCATGTCCTATCCATTCTTTTATTATCTATGTCTATAGCCATGGTTCGTGATTATAATGATTATAATAATGATATCAACTAATTGATTAGGAAACATTGATTATCATACAGTGGGACATTTGGTGTATTTATTTGTCGTTTTTGTATTGGTTGTGGAACAAGTTATAGCTAGTTTTACAATTGTCCCGCGTTACAATCGTATTATCGTACCCAGTCTGCCTATTAGCTCTAAATAACTGGATGTAACCACAGATTATGATATACCTATTATTAAGACACACCTATTATAGGTGACATTTAGATCTAGATATTTCTAAGAAGAAATGTCTAGAAAACAAATTACATTTATAATTATATAGGTTATTGGAATTAAATTCATTTCGAATGATGTGTAGACAACTGACAAGGCACATAGTCACGACACATACCTATAGGCTATATGTGTAAGATATCTTGTGTCATGACGCCTATTCGTAGTCGTTTTACGTGTGTTGTTGTTGTGTGTGTATAATGTACCTAGATGTTTAAGGTGTTATACCTAATATCGGTTATTATCGGCTTTGTTTGGTTATACATAACCGTATTTGAAATTTCCATAAAACACTTTTCACCTATTATATATTTATATTTATATACCTAGGCAAGGACCCCGCACATACAATTTCGGGCCCCTGTAATAAATGTTTATCCAGGCTCTTTATAAAACCATAAAAAATACAATTTACCATCTATATAATAATTTTTGGAAAAATATTTGTTTTTTAATTATATCAAAATTCAAATTCTATATTCATTGTTAAGACAGGACAACATCTGTCGAATCAGCTAGTAGGTAAGTTATAAAAAATCAAAATCCATAAGCATTACTAATATCTTTTCTATTATTTTATTACAATATTATCTAAATTAAAAAAGAAAAAAAAACAGTTTAATTTTTTTAAGTTAAAATGTTATTCTGCGGGCTTTGAGCTCAGCGTAATCAATGGTTAAATATCAAATTAACTATCATTAATAAATAACTATAGGTACCTATATATTATATTTCATAAAAATATGTTATTTTACAATACTACTTAATATAAAATAGCTATTTCTACTAAAATTTCAACGGGCCCACGAACCCTTATAATAACCCGGCCCTTGTACTCAAAGGTCCATCAGATGACCCCCCTTGTGGGGGCCCTGTATATAGGATTATAAGCACATTAATATGGTAATATAATTACGGTAGTACGGTGCGATATGCATCAATTAAATACAAATATAAATGATCAATTTATAGCTATTTGTATAGGTACGCAAATACTTTTGATATTTACAGTTTAGAACATTTAGGTACATAGGTACAACCCCCTCAGGTTTTCATGATTTTTATTTTTATTTCCCTGCACATAATATAGACAGTGCACCTATGTATTATCGTTTTATCGATGTGTAAATTAGGACGTACATACGTGTGATCGATTAATAACATTACATATAGATATACAACTTGTATTTAGGTATCGTCTTATTTGCCATTTTTGACCTGTGTAATGTCCTAATAATAACCCTTGGTACTACTTTGATATTCACTTTGCCACTGGAAACCACCCTCGAATATTGAAATTGAAGTATTATTTCTACAAGTTATGCTATACTTACACAGACGCAAAAACATAAAAAAAACACATCATTGTACCCAAACTCAATACATTAATCACAATCTATAATATAAAGTGGTTATAGCTAAATTATAATATAATGTGTTGTTTTATAAAAGCCGTTTTAATCAGTAAGCTTTTAGTAGTAGCTGGTATTATACCTGGGTACATATTGTAATGCAGTAACATTTTTAATAGTGCTGCTATGATAAGGTCAGCCGCTCGAATTGTTGTTTAAAAATCTTAATGAAATATTGAAATAACCAAGTCGAAAATTAAAGTGTATAAATCTTAAATATTGTGAGCGTGTTTTCTTAATCATGATTATATAAGTAGTATTGATTAAAATAACCAGATATGATTTAATCATCACAATGGCGCGTGCGTATTATATAGCGTATGGCGACTATTCACCACCATCATATTATAGACGAACATCACCCCAGCCCGAACCATCGTCTCACCTAAATGTCTAAATGTCTATGTACCTAAACACGGTCAATAACAATATTCCATACATAAACAGTATAAAATACTTAAAATTTAAATGTGGTGTTTGTCTTTTTGTGTTTATACCTACAGATACCTTGAGAGGTTTCCAAAAATTCTGTCCACCGCTTGGGTCACCTGACGAGCGATTCAAGGTAACAGTAATGGGCTCTTTGTCTCCGCCAATAGGTGGATGCGCATCTATGCAAAAGTTCCGTCGCAATGAGATACCCGGGTTCAATTTGTGGCTAGGCGATCTCCAAACTGGTAGTGGAAATTGTGATGATGAAGGTATGTATAATTGTTACAGTACTTAGCTACAGTATTATATTGTTACAGTATACCTACAATAGCGCTATAACATTAAGTTCATCCACTTATTCCCTATGTATGATGTATATTAAATATATAGCTGGCATTTCTCATGTTTAATGAAATACAAGCACAATTACCTTTAAATACAATAGCAACTTGTACAGATGATCACATCCGTTCTGACGCAGTTTTTTTTTTTATCAAATACGGCAATAATGACGCTATATATAGCAACATTAAATGTATCCAATCGGCAATCATTGTCTATACAACACAATACAAAACATATTATGATAACAATAAAAATCTAAAATATTACTCAAAGTTCATATTCAAAATATATTTTAAATTATTATTATTTTAAAGTATTAGTTTAAAATGTTTTCTTAAATATTTTTGTTAATCGTCTGCAGCTCTCATACACATCAATTTTGTTTTTCAGAAAACATGTTTCACCATGTACTCGTATATTATAATATTATATATTATTTTATTTAAACGCTGTATACAAAATAATGATATTTCATATATTTTACTATAAATTTACCTATATATTTGTACATAACCTCGACTAATACAAATAAACAATTCTCAAGCGTGCTTTTATGTAATTATAAATCACGATGGTAGAAATAGGTGGACTTAAAAACTATAATATCACAAAAACAGTTACCGTACGTTAAAAGTATTAAGAATACTATATAGGTACTATTAAATTCATTATACTGATAAATTTGTTCTGTTCTCATACTCGCAGATTTAGATTATTATATGTTTCAATGTTTGTCAAAAAATTCATTCATGGACGAGAATGAAAATATTAAAGGCTGGTATGTAACTCTATTTGATCCAGCTGGTAGATGGTCCGGCCAAGCAGCCCACAAGTGTAGTGTGAGTACTTATATTGTGATGTTTATTGTTTATGCTTAAATTACCGATTCGATTTATAAATTAGGGTAATAGTGGGGTGCACATAAATGACAATGCAAATTATTATACACGGACCTTTCATTTTTACGCTGATGGTAGGTGTTATAATTAACATTATATGTACACATAGAAAATTATAAAAAAATTCGTACTTTTGAAAATCGCAATGTCCATGATAAAAATTAATAACCAAAATTTGGTCTACGGGCTCATATTATTCTTATCGTGAATTCGTAAAATTAAATACGCCACTTGATAATAATAACCAGACCTAAACTTTATCTCCCTAAACTTTACTCAACATAATAACTTAAGACAATTAAGGAGGTAATAAGACTCTAATGTTGTATAAAAACAAACAAACCCAAAGTCATTTACTGGTTTGATCGTTTGCATTACATAGATAGGTATATATATTTTTAGAATTGATAAATGTATGCGTTATGTTAAAAATGACGTATATGATAATCAATTAATATTTAGCGAACAACAATTATTTATCAATAATAGCTGCCTTTAAAAAATAAATATTTAATGGGAAAATAGTTCTTTGTCTCTGTACTTCAACCATTCGCCATTTAACCAACACCAGATCCTACTACTGTAAAATCTGTAGTTCAAGACACAGCGATTTTAATATAATTGAGGATAAGATTGGGACTAAGTGTGCTTATGTTTCTAATATATATTGTATATTACGGTTGGTTAATCAACTTTTTTTCCATCCATCTTCCACAGCTGTACTCATTGATCAAAGAAGATCCACCAATTATTCAGATGGTGATTAGTGCTAACCGTTCGTGTGACGGTCTAGCACGGAGAATGGGGGAGGTGGAAAAGCACAGAGTGCCAGAGGGGCTTCGGCATTTTGAAGACGGATCGGTGGCTCTTTTATTTACTAAGAACTGGCCTCAAACAACTTCCGATATGTATGACGACGACTATAGGAAAAAGCGGTCAGCAGTCCTTGATAGCGTACATAGGTAAGTATCGTTGTGACTACACTGCAAATGTCAGTATACTAAGGGCCGTTCTTACAATATTCGGTTAGTGCCTGATAACGCTAACCGGAAGTATTTATTATGAGTTAACCGGTAGAATTTTACCGGTTAGTTTTAACCGACACTTAACCGGACATTGTAAGAACGGCCCTAAAACATAGATTCTGTAACAAACACAGTAATTTTTTTAAGGTGTTTTATGTTTCAAATACTCAATAATCACTTTTTTTTATTTGGTCTCTATATATAAGTATATCTAGTAATCAGATATACTGATTATAGATATCTGATAATAATTAATAATATATAATAGGAGTTTATGACTTAGGAATTACAAGTTCACTTATACTAATTTCATTAGTTCTGAACATTAAAATGTATAATAAGTCTAATTTTCCGTTTCAGTTTATTCTATCAACTATTAGAGTGAATTTACCAGCTATAATCGAATTTAAATGTAAAAATATTATCTAGAGTCTCAACTAGAATTGAATTGATATTTTGATTTTTATGCAACATCCTTATAATATTTTATTACTATTTTAAATGTTTATCATTTTTATGTTTGACTAGTTTTAATGATATGGACACTTTTATAACATACTAACTTAAATAAGAAGTCTATAAGACTGTAAATATACCTTAACTTCAGGTATATTACTGAACATATTTAATCATATAATAATATACATATTTAATTTGATAACTTAATTTAAAAGTGTTAAATTTATGACTAAAAAATAAAAAACATGACAATCATTAACCTTTTTATAATTTGCTATAATAGTGATGTAATAATCATCGTTTTATTAATTATAGTAGGTACTAATTATTTCTACTATAAATCGATTAAATGTGTTAATTATTTTAGATATAAAATGGATATTTTATAGGCCACAAGAAAAAATAAATATTTATGATTAGTAAAAATTATACATTCTAACTAATACTAATAAATGGTATAATTCCCAAAATCTACTTTAGACCATAGCATTTTTACCATACAAATAAAATATGATATTCTGTTTAATGGAAAATAATATAATGTCAATCTATTATTTAGGTTTCCAGATTGGTCACAACGGTCATGGTTAAATTTACAAATAAATGGAAGTCTGATACGCTATAATTCGCCCAATATAAGAGAAACACCTCCCCCACAACACCAACGATGATCAACGCCACCGCCGCCGCAGCACATAAAAAAGAGCACAGAAGCGCCCAATCATCTTTCCGCATTATTGTCTACATAGTGTTATATTCGAGTATATTTAACTACATTTCAAATGAGTAATACAGTTTTATAGTCAATAGTCATAGAGTATTACCCAGTTCAAATAATAAACATACCTATTTTATAAAACATTCAATATTATACAGATTTTTAAAAAAAGTATTTTTTTTATGAGTAAATAAGTTTATAAATTTTATAAAAATAAATATGAAAATTATAAGGCTGACTTATATTATTGCCCCAAGTAAAATAAATATGACTTATCATAGATAATAAAATGCAAACACCTATTCAAGAATGCAAAAGAATATTATTAAGTATAAGGTAAAATTGACTATTGAGAGAGGCTTGTTTAGAGCAATATGGAATAAAAGTATGAAGTTCAAGATAAATAATTTAAATCCTTCATTTATAGAGAATTATGTTTTAAATCGGAGACCCGAGAATATATGTAAAATTGACAAAGAGTATAATTGACTAAATTTCAAATGGGTATGGAGGAAGCAGGATTCGATTTAGAGTAATTTGCACACAATAAATTACAATCTATATATTATAAGTGTGCACGTTAGCTTGGAGAGATGAAAGCTATTCATAGGAAATGGAAAGAAATCTAGTTAAACGCAGTGGCGTGTTCAGCACAAAATAATAGCCCGTTTTGTTTTGTTGTTTAGTAACTATTAGAACTTACACTTTTTGAATAATAACAAATATTGAGTCGTTTGAGGACAAATCGTTATCGTTACATGATTTCGTTAAAATTTAAAGTTCAAACATGCTCATAACATTTTTCCTATAGTGAGACTTCTAGTTTTCTCTATAGCCATTTGAAGGAAAAATTATGGATAAGTTAGTATTAATTTTTTAATCTTAGATATAATAAATACAAAAAATTTTATGAATTTTCAACAACAAAGTTACATGTAAATTTCACAATTTTGACATGTTTCGTAAAAATTTGAACTTTAAACGCTTATAAAAAAAATGTTGTCTAACAATTTTTGATTTATTTTAACTACAATAAGAATAAATTATAAGAAACCTCGTATTAAAGTTTCAAGCTTTTTTGGTGAGCCAAAAAATTTTTTATCGACACTTCGAAAAAAAAAATTGAAATTAGAAAAATTGATAATTTCAGTTGTCTATAAATAACTCAAAAAAAGCCAAAATATTTTGAAAATTGTTATTATTTTTTTATTTAACTGTACCTATATAGAAAACACTAATATAAACATTTGGTGAAAATTTCAAATATTTACAGTGATTAGTTTTTGAGTTACAACTATATAAAAAAATCGATTTTGTCAATTTAACTGGTGTTCCGTCAAATTTTTTTGAAAACTACTGGAAAATTTTTAGTTTTAACCTCTATAAATTATAATTGCACCAAGGATATTCACTTTGCCATTGGAAACCACCGCCCGAAGTTTGATATTGAAGCATTATTTCGACAATAGTTATGCTGTACAGACACCTAACACACATCACTGTAAAATCAATACATTTATCATTTTGTTCAGAATCTATAGTAATATTAATTTATACTTATTATATATATTTATATAGTAAACGATATTTTTCCTCCAAATTTTTACTTGTGATAAAAAAAAATCAAACAGTCAAACAAAAATTGGGCAGGCCCAAA
The DNA here is from genome assembly GCA_009835225.1 of Aphis craccivora. Taxonomy (NCBI): domain Eukaryota; kingdom Metazoa; phylum Arthropoda; class Insecta; order Hemiptera; family Aphididae; genus Aphis; species Aphis craccivora. The sequence continues at coordinate 8,123 of VUJU01004584.1, forward strand.
CCTAGTCGGACTACTCTGTAAACACGCCACTGGTTAAATGTAGTAGGACTAATAAACGATACTAATAGGAATGATGTATATTAAATTTAATAAAAATATGTAATGCGCATATAAATTTTAAGATAACGTATAAATATACATTGAGCCAATAAATGATAATATTAGATGATAATAGGGCTGTGAATTAAATGCATTAAAAATGTCGAAAAAATGCAATAAAATATGCACTTAAAATGCAAAAAAAATATAGTATAAAACGCACTTAAAATGGTTTTTAATTCAATTTTTATATTTATATTGATATTATAGGATATTATACATTAGTACAATTTAACATGTAAACAAAGGATCAACTTCAATAGGAAATAGAGTGGGTTACCCTGGCACCCCAATGACTAAATTCTTATATTTTTTCATGACCATTAATTGTACTATAATTTGTACCAATTTGTACCAAAGTCTTTCCCTCGGAAAAATCAATTTTCCGCTGGGGTGCCAGGGTAACCAGCACCCCCGTTGCTAAAAAATGGACTTTTAACAATTTTTTTTTACTATTAATTGTACTATAGTTTGTACTGATTTGTACCACCAACTTATGAATTTGAATTAAGTCTATAAAAAGTAATTCCACAAGAAAATTCAATTATAGGTACTCATATTTTCCCATTCTGATCACTCTTAAATATACCTAATATATAACTATAACAAAACCACAAAATGTATTATTATATAACTATTAATAATTATCATTTTGAAGATAAATACTATGACGAACAAAACTTACCGATTAAGCACAACAATTTTTTTAAATTTATTAATTTTTTTCGTTTTTGTACAAATTGTACTCCATTTTGTAATACTCTAACAGAATAACACTATTCTATTCGGTACCCACTTGCCCACTTTATTTTTTTTTAAATTTCCTAAATTTATAGAATCATATTTTTAAACTTTTGATTAATGTGGTTAAATTAAAATAATCATAATATATCAAATAATAATAATATATACTTATTCATCGTCTGAATTTTGACTACTCGTGATCGACATTATTACTAACCACACTTGATGTTAAAAATTAACTGATGAAATTCACATTTAATCTCTTTATTTTATATTAACCAAACAATATAAATTCATTCACGCCAATGCCTGTTACATAAATAATTACTCATAACTTGTATCCAAAAATAAAAACTGCGATACGCACTGCTTTTAAAATATTTGTAACATAATAAAATCCAAATTTGTTTTAATACTACAATACATAAATTATTTATTTAAAGTTTTTTTGGCAATTTGGTGTGTGATACCAATAAAACAGTACAGTGGTCATTAAACTACCTATTACGCAATTCGGTTCTTTCATACTTACTGATCGTACACAGTTAAATTATTTTTTAAATCCATAAATCATGTTGTGCTTTTTATTATGTTATGTATCATTTTTAAAGAAATTCGGCTCTTTCACACTTACTAATCGTACACAGTTAAATTATTTTTAAATCTATTAACTGTGTGGTGCTTTTATCATTTTAATAAATCATTAAATTTGGCTCTATACATTTATTGATCATAGGTGCGTAGTTAAATTATTTTTAAAAGTTTTATTATTTTTTCTTTTTATTACAATGTTATTTGCAAATGTTATTCGCAAACTGAAGCAGTGCCAGTAGTGCCACAGTGCAATGATCAGTTGATGCCCCACAATCGGACAAGCATGAACCGCGAATTCAGAGGGTCAACATATTTTATATAGTGAATATTTCTGTGTATATCAATTAACTATGAAATCACAATTTAGTAAATTATAACCATTTTATTTAATTTTTAATGACGATGGTACTTGATGATAATCTTACCAACGAAAATAGGAATTTATCAGTGGACACAATACAACATATTGAAAAATATCCGTTTGTACATAGTGAGCGTGAAGTGTATGAATATTTTCTTCGACATCATTCATCTTTTGTTTTGAGGGAAGTACGAATATATTTTGAAGATATCGATTGTATATTTTACTCACTGGATTGTGCAAGTCTTTTTTATCGGGTGTATTATGGTTCCAATCTTTTTAATATGTATATGTTTTGATTCGTTCCATCTTATTTTTAAAGATATAAGCGTATTACAAACATACAGTGAAAGGTGCCGGTGCATGGTTTGTCAAAAATATACCACAGTAATAGAAATTGAAAAATTGAAAAATAATAGGTCAACAACTTTTTATTTTAAAAATAATGATAATATTGTCGATTTATTATCATTTTTAAATTCATCATCATTTTTTTTTTAAAATTTAAGTTATAAGAATTATGTAAATCATTATCATATAAATTTAATTTATTGGTAGATTTAGTACATGAAAATACAATAACTGGTGAAATACGTGATGTCGCTTTTAAAACGACAAATGTTGTATGTTTTTTAACATCTAATTTGTTGGAACTTTTAAGAAACATGTTTGATAAATTATTAAACGAGCAAGAAACATTTACATTGAAGAGGTCATCTTGGAGGCAAATTAGTTTAGATGGTTTACAATTAAGAACCAATAAAGTTACTTTATTTGGTGGTTCAACATTTATAAAATAATTTATGATAAAAAAGCAATTACAAACGTTAAAAATTACGACAATAAATGTTTTAAATATGCAATTTTATCAAAATTTAACGGAAAAAAAAATAAAAACCATTTTAGTTATAAACTTTATATAAATAAAACGTTGACCCACTTACTCTACTCCTTCTGGTGCTGAAACAGTGTTAAAATATGACACAAGAGGGTGATTTTGACCTCAATTATATTATTCCCGAACCATAATAGATACGAAAAAAATGTCAGAATGTATAACTTATAGAAAATTAAGTTTAATCCAGAATACTTTCTAACAAAATGTTTTTTAATTCCATTATTATATATATAAAACATGAATACAATTAAAGTTATCGGTTTGAGAACTTAAGGTTTTTTTCATTTAATTATTAAAAATTATTGGTTACCACTATCAAAATATTAAAACGCTACAACACAGGTAAAGTTCTTCTCGTGATTTAAAAATATGGTAATTTTTATATAAATATCGTGGAAGTAAACTTGTCCCGCGTAAAACAATTTTTAACTATGTTACGCGTGTATAAGACAGAGACAACACATGCGGGTATATAGGACGTAGTACCCTCGTGAGGTGTTGTTTCCGTCTTACACACATACGTCGTTGCAAATTTTCGTTCATCAATTTGAATAGTGTGCTGTATATATTGATATTAAAGTGCATTGACCTATTATAAAATTTAAAGGCAAGATTATCTATAGCCTATAGGGCCCCACATAGCATTTTATTGATTTTAAAAGATATATGATTTTTTAATACTTTACTGACATTAAATCAATTTCGTGCCAAAAAAAAAAAAAAATTATTTTATTTTTAATACTACAATTAGTTCAACTAATATAATAAAGAAGTATATAAGATAAGTTTGATAAAATAAATACTAGTTATTAAGTTATTATTACTAAATTATTAAATATATAAGTACCTAATAGGTACTCGTACAGTTGTACATGGTAAAAATTATCTCGTTTAGAAGTAGGTACCTATATAGATTTTAGGATTTTTACCTGCAAAACACAAAATTATTGTTATTTGTGGTGCAAACAAAAAAAAAAAAATACATTCGCAATTCACAATTTTTCTGACCAATTACAGTCAACAGCCATAATATGGGCTTTGTAATGACAACAAATATTTAATATTGTTGGTTTGATTAAACATACTGTAACTTTGTTCGTGTAATTCTTTTACTTAATACTACTTTTAACTTTTACTAAAGTTTGTTATAATTGGAACTAATGTCTAACATAGTAGGTATATATGTACAGGGCCCCCACATACAATTTTGGGCCCCTGTAATGAATGTTTGTCCGGGCCTTTTAAAAACTTAAAAAATACAATTTACAATCTATGTAACAATTTTTGGAATAATATTTGTTTTTTAATTATACTAATTCCAATCCAATATTCACTGTTAAGACAGGATACCATAGTAAATATAGCTAGTAAATTATAAAAAATCAAGATTCATAGCATTTCAACATTAATATTGTTTTTTTTATTTTTTTATTACAATAGGTATTATCTAAATTAAAAAAGAAAAAAAACAAGTATATTTTAATTTATATTAAATATATATTTTTTAAGTTAAAATTTTATTTTGCAGGCTTTGAGCTCAGCGTAATCAATGGTTAAATGTTAAATTAACTATCATTAATTAATGACTGTGTATATATATTTCATAAAATGTTATTTTACAATAGTATTTAATATAAAATAAGTATTCCTGCTAAAATTTCAAAAATTACAAATAAATTTCAACAGATCCACGGGCCCTTAAAATAGCCGGTACTCATTATACTATATATACATGGTATACTAATAATCATTACCATAGTGTAATATCATTAATACTTTAAATCTACGTAGTATATTAATATACTATATACAGTTAAAATATTTTTTAAAAATTAACTTTGATCGGCATAGTTCCCACAAGTCAAAAGTTCGTTCTTATACCTAGGTATAGTAATAAGCATATAATATAATTTGTATAGAATATATTATAAGCAGGGAGGACTCGTGTCCCGACAACAACTTTTTTTGTTTTATACGTACCTATAATATTCTAACGTCGTGTACCTATATGTGCCACATATAAAACTTAAAAATATTATAATAATATAATATTATAAAGTTTATTATACTTCCATTAATATTGTTTAGCGATTACGATCGGACGATGTCCATCGTTTTTCTCTAAGAAATTTAGAAAATAACACGTAAGTATTATACTTATAAGTTATAACTTATGGTGCAACACGCGTTGTACGTAATCAATTTCGAGTGAAATAAGAATAATTATACAATGTATAATACTATTGTATATTGTCATAGTAGTTGCGTTTCAGGTCAATACCCTTATCGGCTATCGCACGTCTAAGAAATCTATATATTATATGCTTCTACTTGGTGTATAATATAAATATATATATATATGTAATATACCTATACCTATTAGCGACTGGGTTCTACAAATTACCCACGAGTCGTGACAAAAGCTTAAGTAAAGTTACACGGTTACACGTATTATTATGAATTATGATATTATTAAGAACAATTGGAATTTGGAATATAATATGAAAGTAAGAAAAGGAAATCATATTTTAATCTTTTGTGTTACGTCGACGAGTACGCATCTAAAGGTCATCAGTCATCAGTCTGCAGTATACTACTTACTATTTTTTATTTGTGATTTTATGCATTATTGTGTGACTGACTTCTGCTTTAGAGGATATATACGCTGAAGACGGAACATTGAATCATATATGTAAGTACCTTTAGTACCTACCTATAAATTTAAATAAGTTAAAGTTATTTTATACAATATGCATACGATTTTATTTTGGGGCTTTTTTTTCCAAATATCATTATATTTGTGTGTGTGCGTGTGTCTGGTAATGATTTATGCAAAATTAAAACAAATGTATTATATAAATATTTAATTGTATTTTAAATTATAATGCAATAATAATTTATTTATGCGACTATGTTAGATTCCTTTCAAATATATACCTAACTAATATAATATCTTCGATCTGCGATCATTAAAATAGAACTGCCTTTGTTAATTACTTTTTTAATATTTGATTTATAGTTAATTGCTAATCAAAAATGATAAAAAGTAGTAGAACTAAACGAAGGAGATTACAAGAAGAGATTGCATCAAATCATTTGTTTAATAAAGATCATTATTAAGTCGAAAATGCGATTTCTCTACCTTCAACATCAACTAATTTCGAGTTAACTGAGAACTCGAAAATTGAAATTAATTCAAATTTGTATATTATTCAATTTCTTCATGTATTAGAAACTAATGTTGACAATAGTAATTTTAAGCCAATCGAAAGTAATACTCCAATTATTGCGCACAATAACAATTATAATAATAATAATGAATCCATGGAAATATTACTTGCAAAATGGGCATTAACATTTAATATTTGCCAAAATAGTTTAAATGGCTTACTTAAAATTCTTCGAGCTTATCCTTTTAATTTATCGACATTACCAAAAGATGCCAGAACAATAATGCGAACAAAAAATGTTAATAATTTATTGGAGGTTGTTCCGATTAACCCTGGTGAATATTATCATTTTGGTTTAGCAGTAGGCTTACAAACAGTTTTAAAAAATGTATGTTTAAAGGAAATAAACATAATTGAAATTGTTATTGGAATTGATGGTTTACCTTTATCTAGGAGTAGTAAAAGCCAATTTTGGCCAATACTCGGTGATGCAAGACCTTATAGTAATGCAATATTTCTTATTGGTTTATATTTGAGGAAATACAAAACCGAAAGATAGTAATCAATATTTACAAAAATTTATGGACGAAACAAAAATATTGTTAGAAAATTGTATTATTATTAATAACAAAATAATAAATCATAAAATAAGTTGTTTTTGTCTCGATGCTCCAGCCAAATCTTTTATTCTTCAAATAAAAGGACATTCGGGTTTTAGCTTTTGCACTCGGTGTACAAAAGAAGGAGAGTACACAGAAAATCGTATGTGTTTCCCTTATGTTACCGGAGAGTCACTTCCTGCCCACACCCATAACGATTATATAACAAAAAAAGATCATGACCACCATATTGGTACATCTATATCTATATTAAAGAATTTACCTAATTTTGATATAGTAAAATTATTTTCATTAGATTACATGCATCTTATTTGTTTGGGTGTAGTCAGGAAATTAATTCATTTGTGGATTGGTAAAGGTCTTCTAAATGTTAGACTTCGCAGCTCACAAATTAAAGAAATATCCACTATATTATTAAAACTTAGACCTTTTATAACGAACGATTTTTCACGTAAGCCTAGAGGACTTGATGAAATTCATTACTGGAAAGCTACAGAACTTCGGCAATTTTTGTTATATACCGGTCTATTGGTCCTCAATAATATTTTAAACAAAAATTATTACAAACATTTTATGGTATTAAATATAGCTACTACAATATTATTAAGTCCTAATATGCAAAAATATTTAGATTTTGAATCTGAATTATTAAAAATATTTTGTTGAAACTTTTGGCCAAATTTATGGAGTTTATATGATTTCACATAATGTACATGGTCTTCTACATATAGTGGATAGTTATAATAGTTATGGACCATTAGACAACATAAGCTGTTTTCCTTTCGAAGACTACATGAAAACCTTAAAAAAAAAAAAATTAGAAAACAAGAAAAACCCTTGCAACAAGTTATAAAACGTTACAACGAAGAGCAAAACAATTTTCAAACCACCATCCGTCCATTCAATAAAATTAATTTAACATGTTCACATTCATCTGGACCATTGATTAATAAAAATGATTTAAATGGATCTCAATATCAGAAAATAAATATAGGAAATTTTACAATAAACGCAAAAACGTTCCTGATTCTTACATATTAAATCAAAACAATAAAGTGGTTCAAGTGCTAAATATTGTTGAATCTAAAAAACATAATATAATTATAATTGGAAAGGTATTTGAAACTACTGCGCCGATATTTGAACAACCAATTAATTCTTCACATCTTAATATGTATTGTGTTAAAGACATAACTAGTGAACTTCAATATTGGCCAATTAAAAATATTTTTAAAAAAATGATTCTTTTTACACTAAATGATCATAATATAGCTATACCAATAATACATTCATCAGTTTAAATCACTTTATAAAGTTTATGTACATATTAAGTACAATCAATAAATCTATAGGATAAAATAGCAACTCTAATTGCTGTTAGGAAGTAATATGTAATATATATATCTAATTATTATTATTAATAAAAATGACTTGTTACTAATTTGAGAATTATTTTATTTTTGTATAGCTATTCTCTATTATAATGTATACAGTCATTCATTTTGAAGAAGATGATACTGTCGAAGCAGTACCAAGTTACTGGTTTTCAGAAGGTTAGCCAATATTAAGAAGCAACATTTAAACAATTCATTGAAAAAAAAATAAAACCAAATGATTTGGAATTTTATATGTTAAAAGCAAGAAAATTATGTGGTGAAATAAGTAAGTTAAAAACTAAAATTTTACTATTTCAGATAAAATTAAAGTATAAATTATTATTTATAGGTTCTTTATCAGATGCAAAAAATTGGCAACAAAAGCAACATGCACATCAAATTTATCTGGTGATGATATAAGGGCAGCTAGAATGAAAAAAAAAAAAATCAAAAAATACTATTAACGATCCACCCATGTTTAAAACTAATGATATAAACCAAACTACGAACCACAATAATCAAGAAGATATAAAATCAATGAAGTATCTATGCAATGCTATTATATCAAAATTCTTATAAATGAATTATTTAGCATTAGCAATATAACTTCCTATTATATTTGTAACAAATAACAAAAATGTTAATAACATATACCTACCTAATATAATATAGTATTAACAATAGCTATGAGATAATACAATTAATAATTTTTTTTTATTAATAAATAATTTGTATTTGATTTTAATAGTATTTCTAACACTTAACATAATTATTATGTAATATATTTTATTAATAAATAAATTTGTAAAACTTAAGGCAGTCAGACGACAGGCACCACAATAATATATCTAATTTCAATTTATTGTACTTACTAGTACATTTAAACATACATAAATATTATTTTATTTGTTTTAATTTTACATTAAACATAATAAAATTTATACATTTTGTATATATTGTATATGTTGTGTTGTGTTACATTTAATAAACCTAGTTGTAGTTAAAAATGATATATTTTATTTTTGATATTTATTTTATAAATATTTGCTTGATCTGTTGGTTGGTACTACTGAGTACCTTCCCACTCCGTTTTATTCACCGCTATTTCACTCAACAAAATTATGTATAAATTATAACTATTCTTTTAATAAAAAAAAAAAGATATTTATTTTAAATGTATTGCATGCGAATATAATAATAAGAAATTATCTAACTTTTAGTTTTAACAGATAATGATGATAGCTATTTTATGGGAAAAAAATCATTATCGTATAAAGCTAGCAAAAATATACATGAAAGAAAATTTGAAAGTCCAAAGAAAAAATGTTCACCTTCAGGCTTCAAGTGAGTAATAATATCTATATATATAAAAATTTCGTGTCACGATGATGTATGTTCGCGGTTAACTCCGAAACTACTGGACAGATTTTGATGATATTTTTATACCGTGTGTAATTTGGTCCAACTTAAAAGATAGGATAGTTTTTATCAGTGGCGTATTTACGGGGGTGGTCCAGGGGTCTGGACCCCCCAGAGGAAAAAAGACCGATTCATATTACTGCAGTATATAGTTAAGTAATAAGCATAGAAATTTGTATTCTGTGTATTCTGATGACGGTTTCCAAATTACGGCTAAATATAATGTGTGATAAAGGCAAAAGGTATACTTATAATATAGTTATCAATGTTATCATAGTTTATATAAATTACTTAATTATGTATAAACTTAGGACCCCCCCCCAGAAAATTTTTGAAAATACGCCACTGGTTTTTATTTCAATTTTTTTAATATTTTAATTAACTTTTTAATAAATTTGTATAATTTGTATTTTGAGATTTACGTTGGAAATTTTTATTTATAGATGGTTGCTATTAGTTTCAATAATAA
>VUJU01004585.1:0-17865 GCA_009835225.1 Aphis craccivora
ATATATATATATATATACTATGATATGAGTAACATTAGTCAAGTCACCGGATTCGAAACGCGTATTACGTTCAAAGTCAAGAGAAAGCAAAATTGTCATTTTTAATTTCTGATCGAGTTTTATTTTTTATCTGATAATATCGATTTCCAAGGACCTTGAGGGGGTGCAAATTTCATGACGTGCAGGTTGATTAGAAAACGCGTCGCATATTATATATATAAATAGTATAAAAGTATATATGTATATGTTATTGATTATAAACTCCGATGATAGTGATTATGAGGTAATGGATATTCGGCGGGTGGACCATCGAAGTCTACCAGCAGATCAATTATTATTAGTGGAATATATCGCTATAATTAATCACAAGGCAACTTGCCATTTAATTGACCAAACACGGGCGTGTTCGATCACGCCCGAACTGCTGTATTAGCGCTACATATGCATAGTTTTTCACTGTATAATAATACCAATAACTAATAACTGTAATAATACACATATACCTATAGACGTATCGGGTGGTCAACTATGACGAGACGAGTTTTCCAAAATGTTTGAGCTATGTATAATATGGCTTACAATTTAGAAAATCTAATTAGAAAATATAAACAAAATTAAACATATGTCTGCATAATGAATAGTTATACCGCATGGTGCTTAAACCACCCACCGAACGAATAATTTTTGATATGCATTTCATTATATATTTATTTAATTAATTACACTACTTGCTTGTGTCACTCTTTCGTTTAATTTACTATATCCAACATATTATCATGATTGTTCTGTATATATACGATATATATATATTAAAAGTTGTCAGCAGTTGGAAATTGTGTATGAGTCGCAAAAAAAAAACATTTTCAACTATGATTTATCAACTGTAATTGCACATCGTTTTAACAACGACTTTCTTACAATAGTAACGGCAAAAATATAATTTATAATTTCTATTATATTATAGAGACCTATGACGATTAAATAATAATAATATTTTCTACACACGATTGCCAATTTTAGACTTGACTATATAATAAAACATAATAATCCGTTATTATTTATTATATATTTTGAATTAGAAAGATTTAATTATTAATTCCGAAATCGGATCTCTAAAGATAAAAACGATTAATTTTTTGGAGTTGATGTCTGTGATTGATGATCACCATCAATACAATGTATATACGTAATAATATATATTATGAACATAAAATATTATACGCACATCGAACGCTGTTCAAATATAAAATATTTTCTTCCGCACGAAAGGTTTCGAATATGTGTATGGATAGGGTCGAACTCTATTGTTGTAAAAAACAAGTCTCGCCCCTAAAATATGATAAATATTACAGTCATATTCCTCCGAACATGAAATTACATATTTCTCTACTGTTCAGTTTCGTCAAAAAAAAAAAAAATAAAATAAAATAAAAAAAATTTATACTGCAGTTTTCTTCCACTGTAAAAATAATAAATGTTCGTTTTTACTTTTTTGTGTATTAATATCAAAATTAAGGGTAAATTATTAAATTCAATATCTATATTAATTTTTTTTTTAACAAGATAAACAAACAGTGGAGAACTTCTGAGTGAAAAAAAATGTCATTATATTAGGACGATTTACCTAGCGATTTTCGTATAGAAAAGTAGGGAATACATTTTTATAATACACTCGTTGTATTGTGTGTACCTATAGCGCGTACCGTAAATGTGTGTGTATGCGTGTATAAAATATATGTATAGTTGTACAGGTTGGATAATGTATAATATTATCGTCGTTGATAGTAAACAGTACCGCCTGTATATACACGACTGATGGTGTTGTAGCGTGCAACTTGATTTCACTCTCGTCCGACCGCGGCAAAGTGCAATATAATTCGTCCAAGACAAATTACACGCGAACGGTACATTATAATATAGCAAGTATAGGTAGATGGTCTCATACGTGAACACGAAATCCGTCATCGTGAGGCTTCAAAAAACACGAACGTTTAGTGGAGCCATATAATTCCGATACATATACGATATATATAATATTATAATATTACACACTGCAGGTATATGGAGACGGCCGAACGAATATACTATTCCCTCGAAAATTTTCACTTTTGCATCATACATAGGTACACTACGTTTCGGGTTAGCACATATTATGCCGATATAAGCTCACACGCGTATGTATACGGTTTTTTTTCCACGCAAAATCAGTTACTCGCATTTTCTAATTCAAAACTCATAATTACGACGTCAGTTCTGCATTCATTCGTATTTATTATTATACGTCATACGAATTATGTTCAAAGCACTATACATTAACAATTTGTTTTGAAAAATTAAACAAACTGAAACAAAATTTATGTATTGTATATAATATGGACGGCAACGTTATACCAGCTTTATAATTTGCGACACTTTGGACACTCTTAAATTTTCAGTACACCACTGTTTTTATACTATAATTATATTTATATGTAAATTATAATAGCATATAATTATCGGTTTCACTTGAAATAAAAAATAGGTGTAAAGATTTTTTTTTTTGTCGACTGGCATTCGTTGTAATTTTACGACGATATTTAAAAAAAAAAAATGAGAAACGTTCATTTTATAAACATAAAAAAACTATCAAAATGAAATTTAGATAAGCCTAACTTGTAATTCAAGATAATGTTACAAGATTTAAATAACGAATATACATTATATGATACCTATATAATAATATATTATGTATACTTGCTATAGTTTTAAGAATTATAAATACGCGTTTAAATCGAAAAAAAAATATATTTTTTTTTTTGTAAATACTATTAAATAAATTGCATTGTGTAAAATTATTTATGTGGGAATACATTTGGATCAAATCGATACAACACAAAATTATAACCTGTTTGAACCACTAATAATTTTTTTGCCATTTTTAACAGGCTTTATACCGCGCATCTTTAGCAAAACATACTGTAATATGTAACATAATATTGGTACAGTGGTTTTACTGGAATCATTGGATTTATATATTATAGACAGTAGATACAATGTATACATTTTTATAGACCAAAATTTTACAAGGAAAAATGGTTTTTTTTATCATGACATAACTTTGACACAGGACACGTAGTCTATGAAAACATTCATTAGAGCAAGAAAATCGAAAACAAAATTACAACCAATAATGTAAACAAATAAATACATTATACAGGGGCCAACAGTAAAATATTTTCATTTACGGTTCTTAACTAAAAAAAAGTACCTATGTAGTATTATTACCAGAAATATGTTGTTTATTAACACATTATATCTAAAACTCACAAATTTCAAAACGATTTCAAAATTATTTTGACATGTGTTATAGAACATTAATTGCAAGAAAACTAACAACATGACATCAATTTATTATACTGACGTTTAATCACCACATTTAATTCCATCCCTCCTACCGTTTACGTGTGTCTCTTATACAGTTATACGTATTATACATTGTTATAATCGAATATTTCAAAAAACTAATTTATTTATGTGTATCGCGAGAAGCAGCGGTAACTTGTCTGACAAAAGACTAAACTTGATATTCGAGGCAATACAATTAAAGCATTATGTACTATGTTAGTCTATGTACAAAAATAGACAAATCGGTCATGTCATTTTATCATTTATTACTTAGAATAGAAATAAATTTAGATTAAATAATTAATACTAACCGATTTAGACCCACGTTTCACTTTATAAAATAACTAATATAATATTATAATAGTTCATTATTATTTTTCTATAATTTCTACAAACATATTAATGGAACTGTTTCTGACCACGTGTTATTTTTTTTTATTATTTAAATGCTGTTCATTGACCTTATTTTATAATTATTGCTATCTAAAACTCTTTACGTTTATATATTATTGCTCGTTATGCATAATATATACATTTTTACCAATATATATATATATTACTATACGTCATCGTTTTTGGTGCAAAATAAAAAAATAGTTTGATTTTTTAACGGCAAAGAGAAAATGTTAATTTTAGCGGAATGGCGCGTATTATTATTACAGACGGTGTGCGTGTTTTGCATTGAATATAGTCGCTGTCGAAGAGGAATAACCTACACAGCTGTAAATATTTTAACTATAGGTTCAAACCAATCGTTATATGTACATAATGTTATACAAACTGACTACTTGGTACGATTTTATCAGTGAATTTTTATCGATTGGTCCAAACGTCTTCTCCTCGTTATTTTCAATAAATTATATTAACTTTCAAACCGGGATAAAAAAAATCAATTTAAATTAAAAATCTAATTAGATATTCATGAACGCGTATTATAATATATAATAATATAATCTAACCTACTATTATAATTATATAGGATGACAACTGCTTCGGACAATATATTTTGAAAGACCGTGCGAGTTGTATTATAGAGACATTTTATTTTTCAATGCACGGCTGACTGCGCCTTTCCGACTCAGTGAGAAAAAAAAATAATAAAAAAACTGTTTTTAAAGGAAAACTATTCTTTTCGTCGACAACACAACACACCGTTTCCACACATGACTATATACTTTACAGGAAACTCGACGAACGTCGTCTCTATAATATTATCTTGTTGCTAACAAACAAGACAAAACACTTCGAAAATCATAACTGTATCACGCATAACAATAATATTATATAGTATACGGTATCGCTGAATCGGTATGTGAATAACGTCACCATAGATAAATTATTGCTATAATACAATACTATATAGTCGTTTGTCTTTTCAAAATTGCTTTTCTAATCGAAAGCCTGTTATATAGTGAAGTTTTATCTTGATAATTTAAAAAATACAAATATCCATCTTAAAACCAGGGTTGAAAGTCATCATAAATATTGTGTTAAATAATATAATATAGGTACAATATATTATACTAAATTTGAGTTTAAAACGATTTTGCATAGATAATTAAATTCTAACGTGTAAATAATAGGTTTAGGTTTGGCCAAATTGTATGTCTACAACTTTTTATTCCACTTAATTAAAATTCTTTAGAACTTTACCTAACCAACTATTTTGTATTATAATACAAGTCTGATTGTTGTAATATTTAAATAATATAAATTATTTCTTATCAATGGATGCAGTGGTTCTATTAGAACTAAGTGCATTATAATTTTTAATCATATATATGTATTTACTGGACATACGAGCCCACATTACTGTTGCAGCTGAAGATTTCCGTTTACTAACGGGCGAACCACGCACGATGACAGATAGGTTGACAGTGGCGACGACAACTATACGTGAACTTGGCCGCGGGTACATTATATAGTCAATGAACTTGTTTTGCCGACCGTTTTCCGGTCGCTCGCGATACGAGTAAATACAACACGTACAAAATAATATACACAATACACATAATATGTCATATACATATACGACGGCGGCGGCGACAACTCCGATGTCGTCGTCGTGCAGCGGTTTCCTTTCTTTGGTTTTACGGCCAAAACAACGATGGTTGTATTAATTTCGTTTCGAACCGGAATGACAATCAAGTCCCCTTATGCTTATTAACATTTTGTTTTAGGCGCATTTATTATTTTTATTATTGAAATCGTCATTGTCACCACTGCCACCACAGCCATTTTCCTCTCATATCATCCGTTACTCACTTGCTCACTGTGTACTGCAACACTTCATCTCATTTTTTTTTATAATACAACGACATGAGGGTACCCCGTTAAAAACCACGTTAAAAAAACCGTAAACGAAACTTGTGCGTGCTTAGCTAGTTTTTTGTTTTTACTTAATGAGCGCAAACGACTGACGACAACAGTCTGCGGACGACTTCAGCTGCAGAAATATTATTATTTATTATTACAACGGACCCTAAGAAAAAAGAAAACCAAATACATCAAAAGCTGAAAAATTCTGTTATTATAATGCATTATTTATATACAATAAGTGTGTAGTATGTGTATTGTCTTATAACTGAGTTAATAAACGATATTAATGAGGCTTTATCAAGTTACTTGTAACAGATATTAGAGTATAAACTGTGAATAATATATTATGACGTGTATAATATTGTATTATAATAATTTTCAGAGCATTTTAAATTATTATTATTCTGTATTTATTATACGAATATCGAATTATATCAACTTTAATAATTCACCGTATCACAGTACACACAACAGCTGCACTATCGTAAGCATAATATTAGAAATTTAATCGTCAAAAATTTTATAGTAAATATAATGTTATCGAGGATAAATATTTTAATATTTTTTTTTTAATCGAAAATAAAGATTACGAAATGCTAACACACTTATTGGCCGAATACTATAAATTGGATAATTAAATAAACTTATTTAGATGACAGAATTATATTATTTGATAGAATATTTTTTTTATTTTTTTTTTTTTTGGCGTGGGAACAAATAATGCGACAGGCAATTTATTAAAACAAATTCCATTGAAACATTACTTTTGAAATACCGTGCGCGTTCTCATAAAAATATTTGGTTTTCTGACTGATAGTTCGATTAAAATGAGTGGGAGTGCAAATGACTACAGTGGGAAGAAACAGCACAGTGTATACGACGGGTTCTGTATTTAAAATATAATCATTGCATGTATACCGACGAACAAGTATTCTCGTCTGGGTTTTAGATGTACAAAACCTTTTTGAAACCATAACCGTTTGACACACGCACACATCTCATTATCGTACCACACACAAACTAAACAATTTATGTGTATACTTATTATATTTTCAATTTTAAAATAATCGACCATGGAAACAAACTTGCAGCACAGTGCCATGGGTCAATATCCATAATACATAATAATAAAAAAATATACAACAATAACATAAATAGTAGAACCCTTAAACAACACCTCATAAATACCATGATAATTCCGAGCAGTCTGTCCAACTATATAATTCTATGATTTACTGGAATTGATTGCTCAGACTGGATTTTTCTTGTCGATTCTCGATTTTGTTATTTTTTTTTAAGATTATGCGCACATACATAAAAACTTCAGTGTTGAAATGAGTGTTTGAATTTGAAATGTGAAAATTCCTAATGCGTTGAGAATTACCTTAAAAACTTTCCCCTGCCGATTAGACTGTAGTCCAACGACCATTATATATGGTCAGCATATGTTTATACATAGGTATTATAGGTATACAATGTGTGCCGCCAATACATAAGTAAAAGTGAATTTGCTCACATTTTATAAGTATCTCGTAAATGTGACAAACGAAATAAGTTCATCTCGTTGATAGATTATTTAACAAATGCAGTAAACACGTAAATCTGATAGTATGGTAGTTTGGATAAATTATACTCGTACAATCATGTAGGTGTATATAGGTTTGAAGGTAGTACATAGGTAGGTAATATATATTACCGAGAGAGTACGAGCATCTTTTTTTATATAAAGTAGTAAAGTTACCTTAACCAAAATATCACACGTGTACTTACAATAAAAGGCTTAATCGATGAAAAATGAAACGACTATCACGGCCACCATCGCCTATAGTATGTTTGAAATTTAGGTGTCATGTGCATGTTTTTATCTACTCCTGAGTTCACACTTTAAAGCTGTAATATTATATACGGGGCGAGTCACCTATAACCACCTCCCTTGTTTTATCTTTTATAAGGCAGTTATTCAAAATCTATATATATTTTTAAAGTTTTTTAATATATTTGAATCTCGTATTTTTGAATACTTACCTAATGTGTTTACATAATATAAGGAGTGTTCTGTACTTCTGTTGCGTTACAAACGTCAGTCTTAAAAATTATAATATGCTGATAGATAAATATAAATTACTACAATTTTTAAATTATCATAACTACCATATAGCTCCTATTATATTTTTCCAACCTACATTATCATGAACTTATTATATTATGTTTAACAACTCTGAAACTTTTTATTCGAATTTGAATTTATATATCAAAATTCTCAAAAGAAAACAAAAATTATATGTTGAATAATTTAAATTGAATATTTGAGGTTCTCATTTGAAAATCAGAAATTTTTATAACTACCTACCTGACACTCCATATATTTTTCATGGCTTAAATATACAACTTTATTGCACATACTCTATACTGTAATCAAACAAAATAAAATGGCAGCGTAAGGGTACGGTCCTTTTATCAATTATTTTTTTCATTTAATAATGTAATTTCTGATATTACACAGCCAATCAAATCATCGCCCCTTACGCTGCCATTTTAATTTCTTAAAGTGATAAAATGATATATAGTGGGGGTAATATTGCAATAATCTTTTATATTTAAGCTATGATATTTTTCAAAAAATATTGAGTATTCAAAAATATGGTTTTCAAATAAATTTTAAACTTCCTAAACTCTGATTTTGAATAATGTTTATTAAAGAAAATGCGATAAGTATACTTGATGAATCACTATGTATAATATATAAAATATGTACCGGCTATATTATCACACAATAACGAATATACAAAATTTCGAAAACCAAAGCATGTTTATAGTAATTGAATCCTGTAGGTATGACGCATGACACGTGTATTTTAGATACCTACATCTTTCTGTAGCTTGAGTCGACGACCGTCGTCATTTATTCCGCAGCAAAGCCGAATAATAATATTATATTAGATTATGTTATATAATAGATGCGCGCTGTATTTTTCGTGACAATCGTCATGGTCCCCGTCGTCGTCGAGTCTCCCGGACCATTTCGTAATTAGTCACACGCGTGATATAATACACGGCAGGGACAATATTACAATTACTTCGTATACACCGCTGCACTATACGTATAGTCTGGTATAGACGGGTATTGTATGCACAGCGCACGTGAGGTAGAATTATTGGTCGTCTAAAAATGTTGAATATCGTAGAAAAAAAACGAAATGCGTTTCAGTGACAGTAACATGAATGTCACAATGATATATAATATATATTATATTATACATATATAACTAATACAATGGATGAAGCAATATCCAGTTCAGTTATCTCTGTAGCGGTATGTAATTATGAATGATACTAGAAGGATGGATAATGGTTAATAATGAAGAATTGGGGTGACAACAGTTCTTAACTCATTATTATTGTTATTAGAGTGGTCTGAAAAAAAATTTCAAAACTTAAGAAAAAATTCAAAGAGATATAGATACAACAGCGTCTAAGCAAACCAACTAAAAACAACTATCAAAATTCAAAAGATATTTATTTCTAATTGTATATTTTAAAAGAAAAAACTTAACACAGAAGTCAGCATTTTAAATATATAAAAACTCAATCATATATTTTATAACCTAACCTATGAGCATCATCATATAATTTGTTTTATTCTAAACGACTCGAAAACTATTTTGAAAATTAAAAATAATGTAAAGCTTTTGTCTCAAACTCACCATCATTGTCAACCGGCGGGTAGGGTTTGTCTTGAGTCGATGAGTCCTCCGGGTCAGAGTCAATGTGTGGTATAGAGTTGTCGGCGTCGTCGTACACGCTGCCGCCGTTGTTGTGCTGCTGCTGCTGCACGACAGCCTTTGTGTGGTCATCGTTGTCGACGGCATAGGTCTGTCGCGAACGTCGCGTTGGCGACTGGCACATCCGGTCTTGACAACCATAACAAGGGTACGGTATCCGGTCGAGCGGCACCCTGTGCACCGACCTGTCGACCACTGCCACCAAGTGTTTGAGCGTGGCGCTCAACTGTTGCAGGTCACCGGCCAGCATGGCCGCGGTATCGGTGGACAGTCTGCTCCGGAGCCGGGCACCCGAGCCCACCCAGTTCACAGTCAACCCAGCACTGGCAACGTCCAGCGATAGGTACGCGTCAGACGGCGGTGCGCCGCCCGAGCAGCAACCGATCGGCGCCACCAGATGAGTCAGCACACCCCGCTGACCGTGGCTAAGCGGCCACCCTGCCCAAACATCGCAACACTGCAACAACAGAAAATAAAAAATAAATACAATTAGAAAAATTCAAAATATCACATAGAATTTATATTTTCATAGTATGATAATTTACACGTTACAATGTTCTGATCTCACTAGCTTAAAGTAATAATTATCTACCACGTGTTTAAAAAATAATACATGATAACATTATGCCTGATAATCTATTTTTATTTGTGAATATTCATTACAATGCATTAATTTTAGATTTTATTACAAGATTTTGTTTATAACTATTTAACTGTACTGTTATAATACTATAATACTAATATACATAAAATACGAGATAAAATATTAATGAATTATCTGTCATCTGCAAAGGTGGATGAGATATCAGTGTTATAGCGTCGTGTATTTTTACATATAAAAAGTTTCCGATTCTTACTATGAGTAGTCACCGGAAACTGATCTAGTTTGTGATAGCTGGGGAATACGAGAACACTTCGGAGTAAATAGTATTCATACCGTCGTGAAATTATGTAAACTTTTCTACAGCTGCTATAAAAAAAACATGCCAACATCTAACTAGGGATGAGGCTTACAGTATTCAACATTAATGCCGACCCCACAAAATATGGAAGCAAAATGGCGGTGATGCCCCGTTGAAATAATTTATTTTTAGGTTTTCTATGGAGTTCAATATACAAGTGAGGGAAACGAAGACCCCGCGATCGTACGACACACGTGTGCGAAAAAGGTCAATATTTACATTGACGTAGCATCATGTGGGTCGTGAACGTAAACACAAGACTTAAAAACAATACGCCGCATTGGAAACATTGACCTCGTTGCTTATTTTATATTATATTATCTATTTATGCTAACGTGTGCCTCCATCGCCTCTATCAACACGGATGACACGGCAGACTTCTCCAGCTATATTATTATAATCGCGACGGGCAACATACATAAACACGTATAGCATACGTCTTCTCAAACAGTACAATAATAACAATATTATTATAATTTGCACTAATACTATAGTAGTATTGAGTGATTTTCACTTCCGCAATAACGTTTTCGAATCAAACATTTTATATATTAAGACATTATTGAAAAAGAAAATTTTTCACCAATTGCCGATATCCGTTAATAATAAATTTTAAATGTTCACATTTTTTTTTTACACGTAAAGAAAAAATTTCAACATTCCTGATAAATATATATATTAAAAAGCAATTTTAGTTTAAGTAATTATTTTGATTGCATGTCTGTTTACCTTTCATCGTACATTAGTATAATAATATGAAATTGAATGTTTTTTACTGACATTAAACTCATGATCATTAAATGACACGAATCATTTTCAAAACAAAAAAAATGTTTACTTAAATCAACAATTCGAAAGCATAAAACATTATCAGAGTCCAATATTATAGTACCACAGGTGTAAGCTCCCCGAATTTCTCGGCATTACTGTTGGGCCTCTTCCGGCCATACATCACGCGTTCACTATGTATTATTATACTCGTACGTATAAAAATAAAACTGAATTTATTTTTGAACAGCATAGCCTGACGGATCGTCCTAACCGTAAGACGGCTAGAACATGTCTTGCGTATAAATTAATATGTACACATAAATACGTCTGCGCGTAACCACGATCCGTAAATTAAAAAAAAAACAGTTAGACGTTGAATTGAATCATTAAAATATAATATGTATCTACTCGATTTCATACTCTGTAGCAGTACCTACATAATATAAAACACGATATAATATATAAACTGGTAGGTCGAATAAAATTACGCTGCTGTTACTTTGCACAGGATTCTATTTAAATTAATTTTCCCGACACTTGTTGAACGCATGTAATCATTGAAACTCATTACACATAAATTGGGAAGAGGAAGAGGCAGAAGAACCGTATTTTTTTACTACCTATGTTTGGACGAGAATGATGTTTTCCAGCTAAAACAACAATCCAATAGGCACCAGCTATATGGCTACAAGTCGACCTGCGAGGAGCCCATGGTAGCGTGGCGGCCTATATATCCTAGATTATAATATACAATAACAATATAAATACGTTTTCGGTTGGTGCGGGTAGACGTAAAAAATAAAAATGCATATGCACATAAATGCTGTACACCACCCCAGGAAGCAATAACAATCGACCAATTTAACAGTTGAACGAACACGGGCTAGGGGCTTCCCGGCAATACGAATTTAAGTCCCCGGAAAACTAAAAACAGTATAATAATAATAATAATAATGTATGATATACAGTTTTTAATTCGTTCGACAGTCTAAAACAAAGCGAGTATACCGCTGCGCTATGGTTATACCGCATCATATAGTATCACCACATACCGTGTTTATGATGGCGGGGGAGACGTTTATAATTATAATTTATAGTCGATGCCAAGTGATGCGGAATTTACGATGCGAAAACAGCAAAAGGTTTTTCCAGAGAAAAAATGCCAAACAAAAATTATATTTTGTACCGGACGAGTACACACCAACGCTTTATTGTTATTATCGTGCTCGTCGATTTTTCACCGCACCTTGCGCGTATGCGTAGCATATTATGAGCCCGGCGTTTCCTGACCGTATCGTACAATAAATAATAACATTAATAGCGCAACGCTCAGCGGCAACATAGAATCGTAAAAAAAAGTTTGTTTGGGTTATACGGACATGACGACAACGTGCCGGTCGTATGCAATTTGGATTTGCATACGCGTGTATAATATGTCCGGCAGCGCTGGCACTTATATATATATACAAAATATTATTATAATAAAATGTGTAATATATGTGTATAGGTACAAGTAGATAAAACTAAAACGGGAGGAATTTACACACACTCGAGCGAATAAAAACCACGCCGGCATAATTTGTGTAAAATGGAATATAGGAGTAGGTAATATAAATTAGATATAAAGGTACATAATATATAATATAAATATATATTATACGATATATATGTATGTATACGCAGAATTCAGATGATTAGAGAAGTTGGAGGGAATTAAAGGTCGCAGTAATGTGTTATCATGCGATTATAAAATTCCACGTATGCTATCGGCGTGATGACGGAAACTGATTAAATTTAATAAAAACCGAAAGGGTTACGACTTGCGACGGGAACCGCACGGTAAGTATCTGCATAACTTTACGATGTACTATTAATTTCCGTCAATTATTCGAAAATCAATGGAAAACATAGAATTTGAAAAACGATTACTTTTTAGCATTTTTGAAACTTAACTGGTCGTCGATAATGTTTACAGGTTGTTTTTACTATAGTTTTTAGTCGTTTAAACATATTAATACCTATGCACATTATAATTTAAAATCAATGAGTTTTTAAAATGGTGATTTTATATTAAAATTTTCAAAAACTAACAGTATTAAAATGTATTATAACATTACTCAAGATTTTAAATGGATTTATATACGTATATACATAAAAGAAATTGATTAGTCGAAGTAATTTTTATATTGAGCAATATGAGACATTTGTATTACCTATATAGGTACGTGGCTAAACCGCTATGGATATCACAATATTATTATATGTTTATTTGCAGGCCATGGACTTAATTAATGGATTAATTAACAAAAATATTATTCTTAGACTTAAGTAACATACACTCGACTTACTTTACAATTAGTAAATATTTTATTATTATCAAGATGAAAATTAATATAAACAACATTAATAATTAATTTATATACGTATAATGATAATTAGTTGATTTAATACCTATAACTAAGTTTGTATTGAAGTAATAATTACTAGATAACAATTCATTCAACGCAATTATAGTTCCATCAAAAGATATAAAAATATAAGTATTACCTAAATATTTTACGAAATCAAAATGTCGTCATTATTCGTACTCTCAAAAAAAATCACAAATTATTTTTTTTGGATAATTCTCACCGGTATACGACCCACACGATGTGTCTTTATGTGGTTATGTGAATCGTGTAAAATCATCCATGGAATGCGTATACAACATTTGAATTATATATTATAAAATAAAAGCTGATCTTTGGGGTAAATATTCCATTGTCATACGTGTATATGTGACCAGACGGCGCCAAAAAAGAATGTAGTCAGTATATTATATTATTATCATTTTCATTATTGCCAGCTCAAAGACGAGGGAGGCCGAAAACAAACGTTTGCAGGGTTTTGGACCCTGACTGCGAGTCAGCGCGCGAGATGACAATAAATCATTAATGATAAGGATTTTTACATCGTTGTCATTGTTACAATAATTTACAACAGTTAGGTAAGGTTATAAGGTTATATACTGCAGGTTAAGTTAAAACGGTTATAGGTTATCAGCTGTTTGTCGGTGTGCTGTGAATTTGCAAATTTCATTTTTTACTGATCAAATAATTCCGCCGGTTAACAAAAATCGCAACATCGTCACATTAGATCATTAACGGATACGGGAATATTAAACAGTTAATTTTACGTCGTTATTTCGTTGAACGATGTCAGAAAAATTATATAGGAAAGTATCATGTTATATTATATATTTTAATATTACAATTTAGCATAGAAATATAATATAAATTTGATCATCATGACACGATGACCGCGATGAACGGCGAGAGCGAAAGTCACTGGCCAAATTATGTTAAAGAAGCCAGGTTTTTTTTTATATATCATTGGCATTGATAATTAATATAATATAAATATTTTTTAGGAAGTAATAATAATTTATACCTAACGCTTTGCTAGATTAACTATAGTGTATATTATATTAAAATAGAACAGCAAATGATATCTGCTGGGATATATATTACTATAATATTAATTAACTTTTTTTTAACGTGCCTTGACCAATAGGTGTGTAGTTGACATTAAAAAAGTCAGATGAAGATGTATGATAATAATTATTCTTCAAACGTGAGGTTTTCTAACAACTTTATGTAATGTAAAAAAAAAAAAAACAATTTTTTAATCACAATAATATTATTTGAAATAATAATTGTGTTTTTCATTACACTTAATATGTGCGAATAATACATGGTTAGGTATACAGTGTGGTGTATTTTTAAAAAAATACCGGGAATGAAGGAATTTTATTCAACAATAACAACTGTTTGATTTGATAAATATAAGAAGTTATACTTTACTATGATTATTGAAAAGTATTCACAACAACGATCTCACGGTTGGCCGTTTTTACAACACTACTAAGTCAATAAACAAGCGTTTTTATTTTAAAAAGAAACGGACACACGAGTATCATAATAAATATATATGTGTTGAGTGTGTGCGTTTCCGTGTATTTCATTTTCAAGACTAACGACAATGTAATTTCGATTAGATCAATACTTTCTTTACGAGTAATATATTATGCAAACAATGGTGGTTATGATTATAATTACATATAATTATCATAAGATTATATATTTTATATGCATATTACGTTATTTGTACGTATAATATTATAATAACATAATATATTCACACAAAGGCACTTGGTCTAAAGTATTTATTTATTTCATTTATAATGTGACGTAAACGGCGATGGGTAAAATTTTATCAACACGTTTTTATGAAATCTCTGAGTCTCAAAAATATATCTTTAAATTTAAAAATATGAACACGAGATACATACACCCGCAAAACTGTCGATTTAACCTTGATCAGTAAACACTCATTACGACTTAAAATACGTATGTGTGTCTACGTTCGGTGAACCGTAACGAATAATATGACCATAACGAAACTTATCGGCTCGAACTTATTTATTATGTTATCATCGAGCTTAGTTTTCTATAAGTTATATATATATATATATATTATACATCTCGGTGTGTTATCAACATCGAACACGTCCGTATATTATTATGATACGCGCTCTTATTCCAGTTTGTTTGTTCATGTATTAAAATGTGTTCATTCATACCTATACTTTGAGTCATATTTTTATTCCATGTAACTGTTTACGTCATTAAATGATCGAATAAGCGCATGCAGCTAGCGAGCACACACCGAACGGCCACCACCGCAGCGGCGGCATACCGTTATCCGTGTTTTTTAAATTACAGATTACTATTATGTGAGTGTACCCGCCATGGTTTATTGACATTGAATCTCCTTAAATGTAGATCAATTGAATTCGGAACGGGTTTCACTAGCTCTCGTCTCATTTAATTGTATGTGAAATTCAATAAGCCAAAATTTTTGGAGGTTGAGACATTTTTCCCGGACGATATCGTTCTCGGATTCGTAGTATACAAATTTAATGTGTATACTAATAATAGGAAACGGCAGATCGTACAACGATTCCGTGGTAAACCGTTTTCACAAGTCAACCCTTTTTTTTATTCATACCGCACATACCGGTTTTCTAATACACCGTTTGAACTCGTGCCGGTTCCTCCCAACCGGTCTGCTGTCTGAGTTCGATTTTCATAAAAATTTTCCCAGGTGCATATGAAAACAAATATAATAATCAAACATCGTAATATTACGATATCCGTGGACCGGTAACGGTACACACGCATCACACATAGATATTATTATACACACATATACAGCAAGAGTTAACCACATACCGCGTGTATAATCCTATAGGTTAATTCAATTAAGTATTGAACATTACAGACGATTAGGACCGTGGGCGTGGGAGCGGTGCTGCTGCTGCAGTGGGTGCTGCCAAAACAATCGGCGTCGACCAGTAGCCGGCTGTGCGCGTGTATATTATCATATAGGCACGTCGAATAATACAATGCAATAATTATTATATTTGTGAAAAAATAATAATTATTATTATACAACAACGAGGACGACCGGTGGTCAAGCGCATCAAGACCATAATATTATACATTATGTAATATCATATTTACGTTAGATTATACGAAAAAAGTGCGTGTTTGGCGGACGTGCGAAATGAAAATGCACGCGTAAGATCGCGTGGTGACATGCGCGGAAAAATGTACGAAAAATTTGAATTTCAATTGAGAGAGAAATCGATTGCTGTTATCGTGAAGCTGCGCGCGATAGGGCAGACACGTCTACATATTAATATATATATATATGATATTAGTTTGACGCGATCACGTTCGTTTTACATACTATTATACATATAATATAAACATAATATACGCTGCACGTATCGATGGTAGTACCTGCGCGTATATCTATCTGTACGCGAAAATGGCGTTATCGATGGCTTTCACACGCTGTAAGACGTATAATATCGCGATTAGGGATCGAATTTGTATACGTTATACATATATAATATATAAACTCGATGGGGTAACGAGGGAAGAGGAATGGAAAGAACCGAAAGCTTTCTAACTCCTTCGTCAACATCACGCGCCGCGCGCCCAAACGGCACACACGTCGAGCACCGTCGCGGCGTGTCGATCATCCGACGGCGGAAACTGTCGTGCGAGGCGGGATCGACACGATCTCCGTCTGTACATTCAGTCGATTCTAGGCGAGGGGGGGTCTTATAGTTGGCGATAAGAGAAAAAAAGCGAAAACTGATACTTTTCTGATGGAGAAATAATATATAAAAACTGGAATATCACATATATATACGACAGTTAGTGGTTAACTTAAAATATAGATAGTAGATAGTAGATACTCAGTTGATGGCGGAAAAAAGGTATGCCCCTAGACAATTAATTATACATTTTTGCTGTTTTTGTTTCCTATTACCTATATCTTTTCATTGTTTTTTTTTAATATTTTAACTATGTAATTAAATGTTTATTGTTTTGTAGCTATTGGATTATTAGTACATACTTTCAATAAATAAAAAATATTAAACAAATAAATTTACCTAACCGTCGGGGGAGTCATTACCCCTCTCACACCCTTAAGTAAGATTAACTCTATAAATGAGATTATTTTGCACATACTGTTTTCTTGTGTCTACTATGACAAATATTTCTAATCTGCTCTTATTTTATAGTCCATGT
>VUJU01004586.1:0-17859 GCA_009835225.1 Aphis craccivora
GCGATTAAAACAATTAAATTATTAATATTTTAATTTTTCGTTGCCATTGTCTTTATTATTTCTCTTATCGTGGATTTTTTTTTTTTATTTGGAAATCAACTATAATGATACGATAGCACCTATATTATAATAACTACAATATCATTATTGTGTAATTTTAGGTTATAAATAGCCTCAAGATAATAAATTGAATTAATTTTCCGTAGATTAATATTTATAACTGTTAAGTAGATATGATGAAAAAGTTTAATAAAGTTTAATGAAAAAAACTAAAATACTTATAACATTATAGATTGATAGATTGTATATAGATAACACTGACATAAAAATTTGGTGAAAATTTCTAGTATTTACAGTGATTAGTTTTTGAATTACAACCATATAAAAAAATCGATTTTGTCGAAAACTGGTTTTGCGTAAAAATTTCCGTTTTTCCTTAATTTTTTTTTGGTTTTTCCCGGCGCTTATGAAAACTATTGGGAATTTCAAAAAATGACCTTCTCAATGCTCCAACTAAATTCATTTTGGTATTGGAAACCACCCCCCAAAGTTTGAAATTGAAACATTATTTCGAAATGTTCTCATGTACACAGACAAAAAAAAAAAAAAAATTAAAAAAAAAAACACACACAACATTGTAAAATCAATACATTCATCGCTCCGCTCAGAATCTAAAATGTTTTTTGCATCTAAAATGTATGTCAAAATTTGATTTAATTGTCGATGAAATATTTACATGTTATATCATTTTGAATAATATAGACTAAAAAATTTAATTAATTATAACGCTACCTACAGCATTATTTTAAAACATATTGTTAAATTGATAAAATAAAATAACTACATAAATACAATTTAAGAAAATGTACTATTTAAATTGTAAATCACGTGTAAATGAGATACTTGATTTTGAACTATTCATATTATTGATTCCATATTAGGTTTTGTATTTGAGACTACTACTCCTAATCTGATTCTACATTTAATTTCGTCCGATATTTTTTTTTTTATTACTTCAAGAGCTGAAAATACAAAATACATGTAGGTACTACCCAAATAGCACCTAGGACTTAGGTAGGAATTGATTATTATAAATATTTGCGACTGAAATTGTTCAAATATACATATAATATGATACGATTTATGATCAATTTAAAATAGCATGTTATTGTATATAGATATAGGACAAAATAAATAATTAACTTTATTTTGTTTTTAAATAATATGGAAAAATCATTTCGTCCATTATTTTCGGTGACCCCTAAACCTATAATTTGCGACCGCCAGGTTGAAAACCACTGATTTAAAGTCTTAAATAATTATGAAAATTTTCAAGATAATATTATAATATAATAAATGTGATAATATAAGTATTTTTGGTGCTTGTTCTATGTACTTACTATTTGATGTTGTTGATGTTTGATTTTGTTTGTTCGTATAGGTAGATGAGATATTCAAAGAATAAGTTCTTCATAGAGACTATACAGAAATATATTTCACATAAGAATTCATTGGTTCAGGTTTCTTATGTATTAGATATAAATGTGTAAGTTGTGTGTACTCACAACGTACTCTTGTAACCATAATCTATTCAATATTCATGTCAAGTAAAAACTTCAAATGTACCTATATAAGAAATATATTTTAAAAATTTAATAATTTTAAAGAATTGATTATCGTCATCTGTCAAAGTATTTTTACTGCTCTAGAAGGTGATGATTGACAGGGAAAAAACATATAATATAAAATCAATATAATCATCACACCGGCCACCGCCCAGAATTTTCTATTATAAGAGTAAAAGCAGAAAGAGTTCTATTTTATTAGTTTTATTTCTGACAGGTAATAAAATATTGGAATGCCCAGAAGTCATATTTTGAAAATAATGAGGGACATGAAATACAGTTTTTTTCTGATGCTATAATTATTTATTCTAAAAAAGAATGTCAGATTGCAGGCAGGAACCATTGATATTGTTATTAAGTAATTTAAATATCCCGTTTATTCTAAATAACGTCTATCTTTAGAATTTTTAAATTTAAAAAATTAAAAATATTTTTAGTTGCAGTTCAATTTGGTTATAATTTTTTAGAATGATAGATATTAGAATTTCTAATATGATGATAGTTTCGCAAACACGTTGGCTACTATGAGGGTGCTCAGGTTCTCTCACCGTTCCTGCTGTAGCGTACCAAGCCTAAATTTCAAAAATTGTCATTCTGTACCATGAGGGTACTCGAGTTCTCTCACAGGCCTTTTGTTGTGTACCGTGAGGGCACCCTGGTTCTCCCAGTGTAATTATCGTGTTTGATGCAACATTTACGCTATCTACTTTTATAAAATTGTACTAAATAGCGTTAATTCGTCATATACGCTATCTCTACCAGTGGTATTTAAAAATTGCCTTGGTACACAACAAAAGACCTGGTGAGAGAACTCGAGTACCCTCATGGTACAGAATGACAGTTTTTGAAAATTAAGCTTGGTAGTCAACGTGACTAATCATTGAAAAAAAAAATATACATATATATGACCAAATTGAAAAACTTATGAAGAGTTATTTCGTTCTGCAACTAAATCACAATTTTACTAAATTACTTTGGAGCGGGGTTTATAAATCGATATCTTTAATAATACCGACCAAATAATATGTAGATAACGAAATAATACAAATTACCTATTGTTTAATAAGCTGCCTAGCGTTTGTTATTGTTTGTTTTATTGTGTTGGTATTATCCATGTATTATTATTGATAACAATAAAAAAATCATTGAGGTACATTATCGGCGTATAAATATATACTTTGATCTAGGTTACATGATACAGATTACCTAATGATAGTTAATTCTTTTGTCTATCAAATTTTAAACTATTTTTCATACTTTATTATATAATTATTTTTTTAATATTATCTACTATACATATTATAAAATACAAAAACGCACAGTTATCCAAGAATTTAAAAGCCTAGTGGGCGGTGGCTCTTAAAATATAAATAAAACAGTTTCTTTTTCATCGATAATTTGGATAGGTTAGGTTAGTACCTTATAACTATAATGTTATTTTCATTAAAAATCTTGAAAAAAAACTAATATTAATATAATTTAAATATATAGTGTTAATATTGCCTAACTATTGGACAAAAAAAAAAACCCCGATCGAATTAATTTGGTTTTCAAGTACAAAAGTTTATTATTGACCTTTGTAATTATTGTATATAATTATTATCTTTTTATTAAAAACAAGTAAAATTTATTATTCCTTGATATTTTCACGTTGAAGATTTCCATCATATTTAACCCTCCATGATGATGAATTTAATTCACATTTACCTTGTGGTTTGCATTATTTTAGCCTTCAAAGCTTGTCATTCTCAACTTTTTCAGATTTATTGTAGTTTTTCTTTGATAGAGTGCTCTCTTTGTACATCCATCTAAATAAATTAAACAAATTCATATGAAGTGTTTACATTTTAACAAGAAAAAAAATATTTTTTTTTTTAGAAGGGGTTACATTAAAACTAATCAAAACACTAATTCAATATGTAGTATATTATACCTAATCATTTTTTAGTAGTTCTAGATTAGTTAAAAATTTAAGAATATAATTTTAAATACATTGTTTTACACTCAATTTATAAAAATTTATTTTAATATTAATTATTGCTTTTTATTAATATAATAAATATACCGAAAGTTGAAAAATATATATGTTTTAATGATAATGATTTAGCAATATAAGTAGCTAAAATATATGTCGTTTACTTACAAATATATTATAGTCGCAGGTATGGCTAAAGTTGATCCTACTAAACTGTAAGCTCCGGGTAACGTGTCTACTGTATTTTTGTAGATCACTGTGTATAGTGGACCAAATACAATCGGAACGAGGGATTCGACGATACCGTAAATAGCCGTCACTTGTCCTATAAATTATAATTTATAATGGCATTTGAATTTTAAAGTATATTATAGAAAACAAATAAAAAAAAAATTATAACTTTTACCTAATTCATCAGGTTTGACTATTTTTGCCATAATTGATCTCGCTGTTATGAAAATTGTGCCTCCCATAATGTCTACTAAGGGCCCTGAAATCAAAATCGTTTTTATATTATAACACAACACATTACCACTATTATACTAGTTAATGTCAATTAGTCATTAAAATTTCGTTTGATTTTCATCGGCGCAACGAATGAGTGATGTATTATTTGAAAACAACAAGTTATCATATCGAAAAATGGTTGTCAGTAACCATTTATAAGTATAATTTCATTGAACTATTTATTCTCTATATGTAATTAATAATTATAGTAATTTTAGTCTATACTTATATAACTAGGACTCGGAAGTTGTAAAAATTGCATATTTTACTATGAGCTGTTGATTTATAGCAATTGTTTGATTGTTGTAATGATCATTGATTCTAGTATATTAGTACTCAGGTCAGAAGAGAATAAAATGCTCCAATGGAAAGGATATAATACTCAATACTCGTTTTTTTCATCCAACAGTATGTTACGGGTGAGTAATTAAATATGTACTAATTGATATGTTTTTATAAAGTACACACCTAAATAGTATACCCATTCTTCTGTTGCTAAAGCGTAACATATTCCGGCAACAATTTTTCCTGCACACGCCATTACTCCAATTAAACTATCGTCGATTTTAAGTACATGGCTAAGTAAGCCGATGCAAATTGCTGTACCTAAAATATATTAAAGTTTTTGTTTTAATCATTTACACATTAAATATTATGTAATACCTAATTATTAAGATAGGTAGATAAAATATTGATTTAAATAATATCTAATTTTAATAAATTCACATAGATTAGATTATGTTCTTCAATAATAATGTATTGTAGTTCATCATAGAAAATTCTAATTATTTATTTTTTAAATAAGTTTTTTTCCTATTATTTATTTAAAATAATTATCTTTATCTTATAAACATTAAAAAATGTAAAATTAAAATAAAATATTATAATATAATATTTGAAATATTTGAAATTCCAAATTAAAACCTCCAGAAAAGTAGTTATGTTGTTGTTATATTCAAGGTTAAATAATAATTGACGTGAAATTGTATCTTATATTTAGCATTTAATGAGTATTTTTTAATATTATTCCTACTCAGTGTACTTGTTTGTTTAAAATTGATGTATTTGAATATAATATTTAGTATTTAATTACAACTTTATAAGCATTTTGTCCACCCATGTTTACCTCACACAATATAATTAATAAATATATTTAATATTAATTTAAAACTTCCATCTGATCCAAAGTTTCTGGTTTAAAATTACCTGCTACACTAGTGACCATGGAGAAAGTAGAAAATACACTGAAATCAACTTCATTCCAATTGAATCGAGCACGCGTATTCAAATACGACACCGAAAGATCACCTGTATAAATTATATTGGAATTATATAGTCATGTTACAATAATTTATAAAGTCGCGACAACACAAAGTTTATCATTAGTAGATTTTAATATCGTATTCGTATTCAGTACCTATTCACTATAAAGATAGTAATTTTCAATAACTCGTAAGAGCATGTTTATAAAAAAATTTCCACAAACCGTTTAAAGGTCCCATGATTAAAAATGCAATACACATTAACATGATTATTTTGAGTTTTCGGTTATTTGGACCGTCCTTGAATGTAACTTTAAACGCTTCTTGAATGTGTTTTGCATTAAAAAAACCATTAAACAGACCCTTGTTTTGTGCCTGTGTTTTATTGTCCAGTTCGTTCGGTGGTGAAACTTCTTTTATGAATATCAGACCATATAGAAGACCTATTATATATAGGGACAAAGACGTGCCATACACGCCATAGAACCCCAGTTTCTGAAATGTAATACCAGACAACGCTGTACCGATGGCCATGCCTACTGTGGATAGTAAGTTGACTATACCAATTCGCAGAGTTTTCATTTTCTCCTGCAAAAATATAATATATTATACAGTGTATAATATACACATATCAGAACCGATTTTATAATTGGTCGATTCTTTATAATAGAAACGAAAAATTACTATTGCATTACTATATGTTGTCTAGGCTCTACACGAAAGAATTGTGCGAATCGTGTTTCATCATTATGTTGTCAGCTTAAAATGTATTTATTAATGATAAATTGGTAATTTTTAGTGTTAAAATACCTAATTTTAGGACGAATTAAAGTATTAATAAAGAATTTATATGAAAATAGTAGGCAAGTTGTAGGTATGTACATATTAGTATATCATCGCCCGTGCCATTACTAGACCGTAGTAATAGAATTTTATTGATTGTTTTTTTTCTCCTCGAGAAGATGAATAAATTATGATAAATAAAAACAATAATTTGTTATTGCGTTCAATATTCTTTAAGAGCTACAGTAATTTTCAAGTTATGATGTGTAACCCAACTCGATCAATATAATTATGTCCAAACAGGCTTAAATAATAGGATTTTTCTTTGTTTTCTTTATTGTGTAAGGGGGTCCATTTTTG
Source organism: Aphis craccivora (assembly GCA_009835225.1). NCBI lineage: Eukaryota > Metazoa > Arthropoda > Insecta > Hemiptera > Aphididae > Aphis > Aphis craccivora. The sequence goes on from VUJU01004586.1 coordinate 6,513, forward strand.
TCGATAATGGAGCTATGACGTTGCAATAAAGTTCAAATTCGCATATTTAATATCATTATTATACTTGATATCAGGACAACGAGTGGTATTGATAATTGATTTATTATTTTAAAATCTGACTGTTTTGTTACGTATATTGTTGGTACTTACGCCGGTGACGTCGCCGACGTAGCTGAACAGCGCGTTGAACATCACCATCCGGCCTCCGACTAGAGACGTGGGCACCGCTTCGACAAGGCCCACCACCTCCATGGGGAGCTCGCGGAACCAGTAAACGCAGGCCAAGAGGCCCACGACGCGGACCATTTCGCTGGCCAATGGCACCAGCATGCACGGCACGCGCTTCCGGAGCCGGTCGCTCCAGGACCCTACAAATACTGCTAGGGCGCACGGCACGGCGCTCTGGACGATCAGCTGCCACAGGAGCATGTCGGCCACCAGCCGCTGTGTGGCCACCTCGTCGCGGTTCAGCGGCGAGCTGATGTTCGTCTTGGATTTGACCAAAAGTGCGGCGCACGTGCCGTCGTCCAACCGAAGGTTGACCGAGCACGCCTTCTGCAGGCTCAGGTTCTGCGTGGCCAACAGCAGGAGCGTGCGGGACACGATGTAACAGCACACCAGTGGTTCCACGTGGATGCCGCTCAGAACGCGTTTGGTCCGCGTCCAGACGGTGGTGTCCACATTTTTGCCCGGCGGCGTGTCGCGGTCGAGCGTAACTTTTGATATGTCGTCGCGGTCGAGCGTAACTTTTGACATGTCGTCCCGGTCGAACGTAACTTTTGACGTGTCGTCGTCGTGGTCCAACGGTACGTTTGACATGCCGTCGAACGGCGTGGCCTGTTCGCCGGTATCTTTCATTTTTCACGTCGGTCGTTTGTCGCAGTTCCGACTTTTGACCACCTCGAAAACGCGTAAAAAACAAGCGATCAAATGTGATATGGACGCAAGTCGAGTTAAACAGGCGACGGCGTGTACACGACAGTTATATTCACTGTGGATATCGAATAAACTGTAATAATAATAAAAAAAAATAGTTAATCGTTTATTACGACGGTGATCTAGCATTTGAAACTTTGACGAGCAGAGTAGTGGACTAGGTTAATCTTGTAATTACCACTCCACTCTACTAGTTTAAACTTTAAATACTAATAAGTAATAACTCATAAACTACTCATCCAAAATTTTATTTTAATCTATCAACATTTGTGTTGTCATTAAAAAAAACTAATCTTTTTAAGAAAAATGTTGTTTTTAATGACTTACAATCATTAAAAATCGATTCTATACCCATTGTTGTACACGATTTTAATAATAATATTATAACTTTAACAAATGTGCGTATCCTTCCCCTCTCGATTACTAAGAATGTAAAAATATAAACTAGGTAGATCAAATCCAGAAAAATCAGGAACCACTTTTGATATTGATTCTATAATTTTATTGGAGCATTTTTCATACTTCGAGAAGTAATTGTTGTAAATCAAAAGAATGATATAACTTCATGCTGAATCTAAAAAATTATATTATGTATTTTATACCTAATCATTATTGATTTCAATAAGCATTAAATATGATTTTAATATTTATCATTATATGAAAATCATAAATGTTTATTATACATTTTATATTTGACCCATATTAATAAGAAATAATGGATGGGCAAGAATATTTACTACATCTGACGAGAAACCATATATCTGAACTCATACTTAATACCTAACAATTATTAATACCTACCTTTTGACAATTATTGTTCATTATGTTAAAATTGAATTTTCTTTAAATTTTCCAACTGATAATTTATTATAAGATAAATTAAATATATAGACAATAATCAAACTGTAAAAATATCGTACTTACATTATAGAAGTTAACCGCAGTGAGTATTCTATTCATAATGCATTTTTACATAAATCTATATTTTAAATATATTACCTATCTATATTTTTGCTACATTTTAAATTTTAGTAAAATATGCTATAAGTACCTTATACAATTTAAAAATACTTTGTTGTTATAACTGATATTACTTTAAATAAATAAATAGTTAATTTTTATTAATAATAGTTTTTTACCTGATTTAACAAACATAATATGTGTAATATGTATGATTATTGAAAAAGTTGAATTTTTATCATAATTACTGCTATTTATTACGTATTTTTTTTGTTCTTATTTTTATCTTAATTTTTATCACCAAGAAAATATTTATTATGTTAAATGATAATTCGAGAATTAGGTAAGAATTAAAGTAAAACATATAACACGTACGTGTACATATTAAGAACGTTAACTAGGTAGTGAAATAATATGAGGAATAGTTGGCGTTTCTTATACATCGTTATTATATATGTTATTTTGTTATCATGAGTCCAATGAGGTCATTTGAATTTTATGAACCAATAGTCACATACAAATATTAGTTATTTGTTCCTATACCTAATCATAAATATTTGCATATAAATAATTAAAACCAAGATGATATTATTTTCTAATTATTAGAAAAACAATAGAATTTAAAGATTTTAAGTCTATATTATTTATAATTTTTAGCAGTGAACATTTTTTTTTTTTTTTGATTAAATTACGTTGATTAGCATTTTTTAAGTCTAATGAATGTACCAAAATAAATAGATTAATAAAAAAAAGATCTTTATTAATATACCAGTCGTATATGTTGTGCCTGAGCTTGACATATACAATAGGAGTCTTCGATTCCCAAACCGTCAAACAAGTAAATATCCACACTTGCAATAAGTGCTTAGTCAACCAATCTTCGGGGATCACGATAACGAGTTATGTACAAAGAATAGTTTAATAAGTTTCCGCAAAGTTTATATTTTATAACTCTAAGGTTGCTTTACTTTCGAACAACTGACCACGATAACGAGTACTGGATATTTTAGACGTTTAGGGTAAAGCAACCTTAGAATTATAAAGTATAAATATATTTTATTATAACATAGGTAACTATTAAATTTTAATATAGTAGGTTACTGAAAACATAATATATTAATGTGTATGTACTATGTATTATTTCTTGTAATTCTCAACCTTATGTAATACTATGAAAATTAAATCATTTGAACTATATATAAAATTTAACTGAGATATCAAACTTTTTATTAATAATATAATAACAAAGTACTAAACTAATATAAATGATTAATATGTTTTATATGGAATAGCGAATGTACATTGTATACTTACGAGTTGTGAGTACCTAATTAATCATTTCTTGTAGTATCCCCAATAAAAATTCAAAAAGTTCCCTGTATGTTTTTATATTGGTAAGTATTTATCATAAAATAGGTAGAGTAAGTAAAAAAAGACATCTTACTGACATCAACAAGTCAAATGTTATTTTTAACGTACATATTGAATATCAAAGTATAATTTCTAGTTTTTTCTATAAATTATTTACACATACATATAAACAAAAATATATAAATTAAATACTCAAAATATAAAATAATTATATTGATTTCTTCACTTGAAACAATTGGAATCTAAAAATATACTAGGTAAAAAAGATAATTTTTAATGAACACACGACAATTTTTTTTAAATATGTATAATTTTATAGTTATATTGGTATAATTCCCATAGTAAAATGAATAATTTTTAGCTCAATACCTTTATAATCATTTATTTAAAACATATATTTTCAAAAAAAAAAAATTGCGTGTAAGTATTTTAATGCATTTATCCATAATGTAATTCAAATTAACTTGAAGATAATCTCTACGTTTAGGAATATTACAGACTACTGTAGATTTTGTGTAAGTTTTTTTTTTTTTTTTTAAATTTATTTATATTTACAAACATCATATTATACCTGCTATATGAATTTTAGAACTAGCGATTTTGACATTAAAAAGTATTGTATAATAATACAAAATACATAATAATATATAATTATGGATTCAATATTCATAATTATAAAAAATGAAAATCATCTTTACAATAATATATAATTACTAAAAATATTTATTTTTATTTAATATAATTTATTAAAGAATATATAAAATATTTTCGGGTTATAAATTATTAATAAAAGTTATTTGGCAGATACAGTAACACAAATAAACGGGGTAATTATATTAAAAAGAAAATATAAATTGAGTACATTCTTAAAAAAACATAATATTATTTAAATATTTTAAACAATACACATTTTTCTATAGCTACTCAAAAAAAAAAAAATTTATCAACCTATTCAAACTTTTAGGATAATATTATTAATACTCTAATATTTTTCTATAGCTTGAAAATCGTTTGATTTGATTTCTTCGACAGTAGATTTTTGCTCACCTTCTTGGTTATTTATACGATACATCCACCTGTAAATGTAAATTGTACATAAATTATAATTTTTTTTTTTTGTGGAATTTTTTTTGTTCCTTCAAGTTAACAATGTTAGTTTATATGATACATTTGTTAGAATCTCATCCTTGACTATTTTAATTTCACTGCACCACTCTTCATACATTTTCATAAATATTATGACTTATAAGTACAATGTAAGCTTATTAGTACATAGTTAAAAAATTAACATTATATTTATGAATTTATGATATTATACTATATTAGTGTAACATATTTTTATATAATATTATATGTAGAATGTAGATAATATAAAAATGTCATAAAATATTATAATTTATAGAAAAGTATCAGTGTACTACTCATAATTTTTATGATGTTTTTTTTTTTTTAATTTAAATAATGTTTTTTAATTCTATTTTTCATATTCATTTTTTCTCAATTATTGAAATTTAAAACGTAACTATTAAATAAGATATTACGAAAAAAAAATCACAGATACCTATAATTCAATATAAAAATACTAGTATTTAATTATTTTTTAAGAATATAATGAATAACCAAAGCAATGGCGTTACGAACATTTTCATCAGAAGGGTAAATATTAAAGTTATCTAATCAACCACCCACCCATAAAAATCCATGAAGTTTGAATTTTACACTGCGAAAAACACAAAAAACTAATTTATTTTTTTAAAAAACTGACAAAAAGTGGCTGTGGACCGAATAAGAAAAAAAAAATTGACACTTATTACGTTTTTATGCATGTTCATTATTAAGTCATAGCTTTAGATCATAAATGTCGAATTTTGAATTTGAAAAGTTACTCCTTCACCAAGTATTGTACATTATGTGATTTTTTCCAAAAAAAAACGGTATCTCGTATTTTTGTACATTAAATTTGGAGATATTCCAAATTTTTACTGTTTAAAACGATACTACGACGTTTTTTAATATGTGTAGTGCAGATGTGAAATGATAGTACAAATTTTACAATGTGAAAAATGTGAAAAATACGAAAAACTAATTTTTTTGAAAAAATTGACAACAAGTGTCTGTGGACCGAATAAGAAAAAAAATTTGAAATTTATTACGTTTTTATGCATGGAAATTAATAAGGTATCGCATTATATCATAGATGTAGAATTTTGAGCCTGAAAACTTAATCCTTCACCAATTATTATATATAATGAGATTTTTTCTAAAAAACGTTATTTTTAATTTTTTAACATTATATTCGGATATATTCAATAATATTATTGTTCTATACGACACTACGACGTGTTTTCAATGTGTGTAGTGCATTTGTAAATCGATGGCATGAAATTTTCATTGTGAAAATTACGAAAAACTAATTTTTTTTTGAAAAAACTGACAACAAGTGTCTGTGGACTGAATAAGAAAAAAAATTTTTTAATTTATTACGTTTTTATGCATGTACATTTATAAGGTATCGCAAAAGATCATAGATGTGGAGTTTTGAGTCTGAAAACTTAATCCTTCACCAAGTATTATACATAATGTGATTTCTAAAGTATTTCTAGAAATTCGCAGTTGCCACGATAAAATTTGTTTTCTAACGATAAATTGTTAGCATTACATACATTTCACATTTCACTTAACTTAGCGTTATATTTTGCTCTATAATCAAAATTAGAATGAGGAATAAATTGTTTGAAAATATATATTACTATAAGTTAATTTGTGAGATGGGAGCTAAAAGAACGAATATCTTGCTGTAGCTATACTTTTTCGACAGTTTCACATTGTGTTCTATTAGAAGCCAAAACAAAATGATAATAAGAATTAAGTACTGGATTTTCCAAATTTGGAGTATTTTAATATTATTATACTTTTATGAACTTACTAATTAATAGTTATTTTTATGTCATTCAATTTTATTGTTCAAAGAACATGTTTTTATTTTTGTATATTAATAATATTCCAGATTACAGAAGTAATCCATGCATTTTACACTAATTAATTTTTAATGACAGAAACAAATTTTATTACCTATGTTTGTAATAATATACTGTGCGTTTCAAGGACAAATGTTTTTAATAAGATAAATATATTCAGTTGACCCGTTACCGAAGTTTCAAATTTTTTCTCTTATACGTGTATTTTAAATTTTAAATGGAGTGAGAAATGTATTGATTTTCCAACGATGTGAAAACGGAAATTTTTATGTCAAAAACAGTTTTCAACAAAATCGATTTTTTTTTTAGATAGCTGTAATTCAAAAACGAATAACAGTTAAATACTTGAAATTTTCACCAAATTTTTTTATTAGCATTATCTATATACGGTTAAATTTCTTTTTGTAGTGTAATGATATCATTACATACATTTTGAAATATCATTATTTAGATTTATAATAAAATATTTCTACAGCTGTAAAAACATAGACTATTATAGATTATTATTAATTATTATATTATTTTATTTACGTATATTATAATTAATTATTATACCTTAGATTTAGGAATAATCATCACAATCTTTGCAGCTGTACAAATATAAGTTATTTAGTAAATAAGATATCATTTATGACTCGCAAATGAGCAACACCACAATCTGCAAATTCAATCACAAAGGCGGCATATCATATCTATAAAAAGACACACGACAATAAAATCCTCGCTCAGTCGATACCTTTTGCTCAGTCGGCCCATTCCGCCCCATTCGGCTCACTCAATCACTCAACATAATTTTAATAATTGTATAATCTTTCTATGTTTAATTTTCATAAGTATAATAAATTTAAATTATAGTAATTTTATCTCAATCTGTCGAATACAAAATTTTTACATACCTCTTCCCATTCTGGTCATTCAACAACCACTACATAAATTCTTACAAAATACAGTTTTCTACCATGAGTTATTCGTAAGGTAAGTAAAAATTCATATGATAGATATTTTCCATACATTAATGTATTCAAAAGGAAAAACTCTCTTAGCCAACCCCGTAACATATCTTACGAAGTGATGAGTTAAAGATAAACATTAAAAATAAATAACATTTGAAATACTATTTCATAATAATAATAACATACCATATTTTTAACTCATTACAGTAGTTAAACCAAAAAATCAAAAATTGTTAGTCACAATTGTTTTTTATATTTGTTTAAAGTTCTAATTTTTATGAAATAGGCATTTCAAAATCTTGGAAATTTGAAAGTAATTTTGTAGTTGAAAAATCATAAAACTTTTATTATTTATTTCTAAGGTTAAAAGATCCAGTAAAAAGTTGTCCATTAGTTTTCCTTGAAATAGCTATAGAGTAAACTCGAGCGTTGTTATAAGAAATAATGTTATGAGCATTTGAATTTTAAATTTTTACGAAATTGCGTAACAATAACAATTTAGACTCGATACATCTTATATGAAATATTACATTTTTACCGTAAGTCATAATTTTAAAATTATCTTTTTTGACCACTTACTGATTACACGTTTCAATTATTCTAATTATGTATTTTATTGTTGAAATATCCTATATATTATGTTATTATAATTACTTTTATTGAATATAATTTTAAATGATTTTTATTTACCAATATATAAATATAGCTGGTGTGAGCATTATTGAACCAATCACGTAAAATGTTCCGGGAAATGTGTTCAGAGTGGCCCTATATATTGCACTGTATAAAGGTTTGTATATAACAGGCACTATTGTTTCAATGACTGCGATTATCGCTGATACCTGACCTAGAAATTATTATAAAATCGAAATGATTTTAATACAATATAATAAACAAAAATTATTTATGTACCTACCAAGTTCAGCATGAGGTACGACCTTTGAAAGAATTGATCTCATAACGATGTACGAAGTACCACTCATTATATCAACCAACGCACCTGTAAACAAAATATAACTTCGTATGAATAAAAACTAAAATAAAATAGGTACCCGCACTATACAATATGTGCAACAGACAACAGCTATTAGCCATAATATCATAGCTATAGCCTATAACCATAATATAAGAATATAAAAAATAGTTACCTAAGCACAATAGTATTGAATAAGTATTTAAAGTACCATTATATACGGCTAATGTACCTTTTTGGAAACACGAACACCTTAGGTCATCGTTTGCGCATCGTTTGTTTACCTGTACCAAAATATCATACATCGTTTGTACATAAAAATATTGAATTATAAAAAGGTATTGAAAATTACACGAGTCATATATCACTTATTAAAAGAACTTTTAATACCTACCAAATTATGGCACATAATAATAATATAATATATATATTGTATATAGTATATTAAGTTAAAAATTAAATAGTTTATTCAATTAAATTTTAAATATTAATTATAATAGTTATATACATATATATATTATAAACCAAAGGGTTGATCGTGGTTATGAGACACCTGTACATGTTAGTTGTTCAATTTTTCTAAAGTATGAAAAGGTAATATAATACCTACTCGATAATTGAAAAAAAATTAGTAATAGTGTTATAGACGTGTAAAATTTATAGCTGAAAATTAGTAATTAATTTGCGATTTTCCAAATTTCTTTCAGTTTTATTGTTAAATATGGTGGTGTAAGAATAATGTATGATCATTTAGTGGCGATGCGCAAACGATGCATGGCTAAAAGTCGAATAATAAATTGATACGTAACTTTACTGCTTTACAAAAAAAGTCGAAGTTATTAAAAATTACGGCCAAAAGATTTACTTACGGACAGTATGTATATATTTTTTAAAATAAATAATGAATGTCACTATTATAGACAATTTCATTTCTTATATTTATATCCCAGTCTTGCATTTATAAAAAACCAGTTTAACCTTTTTTCTATCGCTTTTCACCTGACAATCCAACTCTTTGGCTTAAGTGAAAATGACCCAGAGACATCCTTAATGATTAAATCAATCTTTCTTCGAAAAAAAAACTAAATAAGTGTCAATGGACACCTGTTGTTTAGATTAAACTATTCAATGCTCTAATTCAACCGTTTGTATTTAACCAAACCTTACTATTATTGTGATTTTGTGTATAGAAATCGTAAAACATTATTTTTCTTTGCAAAAAAAATTATACTAAATATATTAATTTATAATATTAATATATTTATTATTTTAAATACAAAATGTATGCTTACCGATATAAAAAAATAATTCTGAAGGCGCAAATGCAAATGCTAACCCGGCAAGTACTTTGCTAACACAAGAGATCACTCCAATGAGGGCGTCGTCTAATTTCAATAAATGACTTAACACTCCTATCGAGAATCCAACACCTAAAAAATTGATTCATATTTTAAATATATAAGTTCTTTTAAATACGAGTAACTTTCCTTACCTACAATGTTTGTCATAAATAAGAAGGTCGAGAATAAACTGTAGTCAAGTTCATTCCAATTAAAACGAACTCGCGTATAAAAGTAAGTAATTCCAGATTCTCCTGAAATAATAATTATTTTATGAGTTGTTAGATATTAGTGAACGATGAAGCAACAATATTTCATAGTAAAATAGTCATCTATTCTAATCTCCTGGTTCAAAATCTCAACGCACTCTAACAATGCTGGGAAACTCTTCGAGATGACCTAAGTAAAAATGGTCTCGTGATATATTTTATTGAACTAACTCGTCTTAAAAAAAATTAAAATATTTGAGACTTAAATTAAAAAGATGGGTAATTAGTGTTATTGGTAGGTGGGTAATTTTTCAAAACTGTTCATGTTTTTATTACTCAGTAAACACACACACATATATATATATATATATTAGTATATTGTGCCTTGAAGTGAAAATTCTATACTTTTAAGTACATTTTTTTAATGGTGTTACTTAAAAATTTTGTATTAACGTTTAACATCCGTGTATCGACTGTATTGGCACAATAAGCAGCTAAAATTATAATATGAAAAATGATAATTTCAATACAGACCATGTGAAGGTCCTTGGATGACAACTATTGTAAACATCAGCATAACAATTTTTGTCCATCTTCTCCCTGGGCCTCTTTTGAATGTTGTGTAAAAAGCTTCTTTGATATGTTTCAGATTGAAAAAATCGATAACAAGATACATACACGATTTGGGCGTCTGGGCGGACTCTTTTAATGGCAACGGCCCTGAATTTTCTTTGATATTGACAAAGCCGTAGGTAAAAGCTATTATGTACAATGCTGTAGAAATATAGTAAACTCCGAAGAATCCTAGTTTTTGATATAAAATACCAGAAAGTGCAGCACCGACTGGCCAAGCCACACCAAAGAATAAATTCATTAAACCGACCCGAAGAGTTCGGTTTTTTAACTGAAAATATAAACGATCTATATTATTTACATATATTATTGGGGACCGGATTTATATGTAAAGAATAATATTGCCGTCATAAGCCACTAAGCAGTAACTCCAAAAATCGTAGTTTTCAGGAAAGGATAAAACAGTTTTCGACACTAAATTAGGCCGTAGGGTAAAAATAATAATTTTTTAAACATTAAAGAGATGGTATATGTTATTATATTTTTTATGAGGAAACTATTGAACACAAAAAAAAAAGTTATTTGATAATTTTGTATGGGCTTAAATGGACTTACTGCATATTGTCTTATATAAGTAAGAAGAAAAAAAGCAGTAAGTACACTTTTATTTGGAGTTACTGCCTAATGCCCTCTGATCATAGGCATCATGACCTGTTTAAATTGTATGTTAGAATGATTTATTCTTATATTCAATATAAGGTTTTTCTTATAAACCATTTTTTTCGATCTGTTATTTATTTTTAAGATTTATTTAGACTAATTTATTAATAACTTAAACATAGAAAAAAAAAAAGCGGGCAAGTGGGTACCGCTCTGCTGTACATTAGGTGCCGTGTGGATCACTATATATTGTAGGACGGTTAAATTTGAATCCAATGATAATTATGATTGTATACGAAAAACGATTCTGAACGAAGATGATTTGTCAGCCTAGGATATAATTTTAAGTGGTTGGTAAAAAAGGTGGTTTATGTTTTAATGGCCTGAATACGTC
>VUJU01004588.1:0-14692 GCA_009835225.1 Aphis craccivora
ATATATATATGACATACGAAGAGTGTTTATGTTACCTCCTGGCTGTTGCGTATACCGCACGAAGGACGTCCAAGGAATGAATTCGTTTAACGACAAATTTACACCGTGTACAAGAAGCACCAGCTGCGATTACACTGATATCGTATATTATTATATCAAACGTATTTGTGGGTACAAGCACTTCGGCTGACGTCGCGCGTCGTGTTGTCGGTAAACTACGGTTATAACCATAATAATATGTCCATAATTACCATCAATCCTTAACACCGGTTAGTTATGAACTCGTGGTTTTTCACAAGAAACCTGTTAACGTCGATATTATATAATATCGTTATCATGATGAATATAATAACCTAAACGTACTACTTACTTGATTTGAAGAAGCGTGACGACGATAATTGTCGAATAACAAAAAAACGAACAATATAAAAATAATTGGCGTGTGAAGATTTATTTCAAAAGCGACCAACGGTATTGATCCGACAACAATGAAACGATATTAAACAATTAGTGTAAAATATTATCAATTTGTCCAGATTTTGCATTTACGTGGTTTTTATCGTCGAGAGACAAAAAGGTTATACTGCCATTAAACTAGTTTTGAAAATGCTCAGCATCGCTGTATTGAATTAATAAAAATATTATATTAAACCTCACGTTCTTATCAAGTGGCGACTAAATAAATAAAATAATACATGGGAAAAAATTGAGTTGATTAAATATAGTTTAGGCAATTGCTTGATGTTAATTAATCTGTAAGTTATATAATTATTATTATTATTATTAAGTTTTTATGTTCAAACTACTATTAGCCTTGTTTAATTTTTTGAAAACGTTTCATTTGCGTACATATGAAGTTTATGCATATTTGATTTATTCATGTGGAAAATTCGCGTATCATAAAAACTGAAAAACATCAACTGTAACGATTTCAGTTTTATTTTTACTTAACAAAAATTACCTAAATCGGATTTTTCTATACTAAACCCAAACCACTGAACTAGATAACTTTACTAACAGCGAATAGTCGTCAATTTATACTTGACATTTACTTGAAAACAATTTTTTTTCATAATAATGTTTATTATTCTAAGTTAGCTTATTTTTTTCATATGTGATCCTAAATTCTGTATTGATATTATACATAATTCAACTATATTCTACATTTTTAATTTTAATTGGATTTATGTCTAACGAAATTCTTCGAGGATTAAATTAATGGTTTATAATATTATTACTTTTTCGTAACGTATAATTTATTATAATAGAAAATTGTTTTATAGTATTACCATTTTTTTGGTCTCGTTATCAAATCAAGCCACCGTGCCTAAACACTTTACGTGTGAAAAGATTCGAGCGTGAGTAAAGAAGAAAACTTCCACAGAGCTTAAGTAATTTCCACGAAAACTTTCGAATTGTCGAGCCCAGGCGCGAATATTAAGTCTATGCGAATATCTGTTCCCCACTCATTACAGTTTCGTAAATAATTTTAATGAGTTGCCGCGGTGATTTGCGAAAGTTTACTTTTCTACGTGCTGCGACATCGTATGTGCGTGCTGCAGTGCACTTTATCTCCAAATAGATTTATGTAGGAAAAATGCAGTTCACTAATTAGTAAAGACGGGTGAAATGCAGCAACCCTCGCGAATACAATAATACAATTATTATAAGACGTGCACAGTCTAGAATAAATTTGTGAGTGTGTGTGTGTTTACCGCAATTACGATGATCTTATTAAATTATGTATTAATAAAATTGCCTGGTTTGAGGTGCTTGTTTTCTCACGACGATTATGCATAATACACGACACTGTGTATAATGCTACTTTGTAAATATGCACAGGACGTCTCTGTACTGATGAATGATATTGTATAATCGTCTAGATAAACAAGGTGTTAAACCCTTGGTATATTAAAATATGAGCGTTTACTCATTCGATTTCACACTTTAGTAAGTATAATTACCTATCTACGCCTGAACGTTTAATCGATGAATTGAATTTTAATTTACTTACCGAGTCTTGATAATGACAAAAGAAAACTGCCATTTAGCTTTAATGTCACGGCAATGACTGCGACGTCAATGGCAGTTACCGCTTTATCCTACCAACTGCTGAATTTTGAAGTTGTACTGGAAAACGTTTTGTAAGCGAAAGTTATAAGTTTACAAAAACCAACAAATTAATCTGAAATCATTTAAAGGCCCGTTAAAATGATATTCTATTTTAGTTTAATTATTTATGTAGACCAAATAGTACAGAATATAATAGTTTTTTTTTTTTTTTTTAATTATTTAGAGATTTTCAATCATATTGTAAATATTTTAAGTGGTAAATTATTCTGTTACTTTTTTTCTATATCAATATATTTTATTTAAATTCTGTTGTAACATTGAAGTACAATATACACAATATACAGTTTACTTATAATTAATTCATACGCCAAATATAGTCAGAAACAATTTTCTCATCGCTCGTAAAGTTATGATTTCCTCCTAAATTCCAAAGAAACAGTATTAAACCTGCACGCGTGTATGATCACTATAATAGTATATATTATATCGAAGAAATAATAATAATGATTTTCTACTATAACAATGATAAGTACAAACTGGGTAACCTAATCTAACTATTAATTAACTTATAATAATAAATATTTCTAACCACGGCGGTGTTTTTTCGTAAATTTGGTAGGCGACTAAATGAAATGGACTGGTTATCATACCAAGCATCATATATTCATAATCATATGTTAAGTACAGTTTTAAGATCAAAATATAAACTCTGGAAGTTCCGATCAGTCATACTTTAAAAGTGTGTGAATTTTGCCAAAATTAGTTTGTTATATTTTTCTCAAAACCGTTTTTTTAATCCATTGGTAAAAATCAGTTTAATGACATTTTTCTAAGTATTATAAATTATAAAAACCATCATTAAAAAAAAATATTTTTGTATTTTCGGATCTCAAGACGTATTTTTATTGAAAAATAAATCATCATAATACGCCCACGCTTGTTATCTCCTTTAAAAATGAATAACAATCAATTTTAGATATTTTATAATAATAATAATTGAATTTGAAATATTTATTTCTATTTTTAGTATTTTACGACCCAATAAAACATAAAACGTGTCATTATTAAAATGTAATATTTATTTTAGTCCCTTATTATATTTTATTAGTATGTATAATATGCCCGTGTAAACAATAAAAAGAATGTGATATTGTAAATATATTTTTTTAAACATTAGTTAACATTTTATAATGTTTAAAAATATATTACCAATGTTTTTGCTATAACATAAAAATATCTTCGAAGCTTGAAATCTAGAAATCTCGAATGCAATCTTGGTATTTGTCCATGAAAACTTATAACCTGTTATTTTTATTAGACCTCGGATTTTAGATCCGATACATAATATTATATACATGATTAACGCTTCAGGAATTTCGCTAACCAAATACTAAATTATAGTATGGTGCGTATTTGTTTAGTTCAATTAATTGTAGAATATTATATATTATACTTTATTGACAGTTATGCTTTTGGATATCTAATAACCAATTCATATATAATTATTGACACTATTGAGCGATCAATAATAATAACGTTCTCTGTGCAACACCGACAACACGGCATTAGTTATATTTCTCAGGTACAGGACTCTTTTTTTATCGTGTACATCCTTATTTCGCGTACTTACATTTTTTACACGTTCTATTAATTTCATTTTACTCTCAATCGCTAATGGTTTTTGAACAGTGAACACTTTTCTTTTGTTTCTGGAACACTATACGTAGTAAAATAAGTGCAACTGACAATAGGGTATTATACAGAATATTATAGTAGGTGTTCATCGAATACGAATCGTTTGATATACTAATTATATAACCATTACATATATGTCTCATCAACGTTTTAATTTTTGTTAAACACGCATGTTGATATTGTACACAGTTATTGGATTGGACGTGTCTCAATGTTGTGCGTATATAATATAATAAAGTTGTATTCTGTATAAAATAATAAAACACACTCAGTCGCTTTGAGGTTATATATATTTTATTAAAACGTTTCTTTGGATTATAGTCGTACACTCGTGCTGACCAAAATACAGTTTCTTAGAGTGATAAAAAGAAGATTGGTGAAATCCCTTAGTAAATTATGATATTTTTATAAAATAAATAAATACATATATATGTCATATGACACATAATACATTATAACAAAAATCTAGGTCCTGGTTTTTCTACTTTTTCCATTAAGTAATGGTGCTATATCCCTCTTGTACCTCTCGATTGTCTACAGCTTAGCCATAGAATAAAAAAATATAGAAAAAACGAAAATTAATTTTCAAAAAAATGTAATCCTGATAAATTCCACTACATCTTTACAGAGAATGTCCGAGTGAGTGCGAAAAACCAATTTCCGAATACGTAGTAGGTAGATATAGTTGTTGTGACTGATGTTGTGTACAACGTATAAAACGAGCGTCGTATTTCTCGGCACTCTAATTAGCGAGATACTTCTCTTACGTAGCTTCCCTAACGTAATTATTTGGTTTAATTAGTTTACTTTGATAAAGCGAAATTATCTGGTGAGTATTTATATTAACATTGAAACATTAAAAAACCACCTGAAATATTAACACTGTGAATCCCGCCTGTGTAATATGAAAGACATTGTAGATAGTGTTATACAAGTTGATTCACAAACCATAGTCTGCGCTCAACCCTATTGTTTATTTTATTGAAATCTTTATTTTTGGAATTTTTAAGCATACTTAAAGACAATAGATTTTTTCATAAATCTATTTCGATTTAAATATTTTTTTGTAATTTTTCATTTAAATGTAGATGAATAGTTCTGAATTATTTAACTTTTTGTTCTAATATAAGTAGGTAAGGCTAAAGTAAGTCATGACTCATGGTAAAAGGTTTTAATCTATCGTAACTATATATTATCATGGTTTTAAAATTATAAAAATTTAAATTAATAGCATTTTATAGTTTATAAATATCTACGTTTAATAAGTACTATAGACTAAATGTTGCATGTATTTTACATTTGATGTATAACACTTATGATTGATTACTATCAGTGCCGGCCCAAGATATTATGGCGCCCCAGGCAAATTTTTATAGGCGCCCTTAAAAATATAACAATTTAATATTATAGAAAAATGTAATTATTACACACAGTTACCTATTACTTAAATTTTTTTTACTAAAACATTTTACAATTTTTTGAGCATCTACAAATACGTTTCAGGCGCCCCGGGAAACTGCCCGGTTCGCCCGTACCTTGGGCCGCCACTGATTACTATCATCAGTATATAAAAATTAATAACATTAATATTAATAAAATATGAGTTTGAATTTGGTTTTATATGTAATCTTTGACGGAAAATAAAAGATTTTTAAAGACAGGTACTTAAAAATCATAATTTGAATAGATTCAGTTATTGAGAGTAAAAATTTGCAATCGGGATTTGTAAATTATCCTGTATAATAAAATATATTTTTATCAACGAACGGAACAATAAAAATATAATTATTTTTCAGTAGAAAATAAAAAAAATATAATTATTTTTGATTTTTACGCCCATCCTTACACCCATAGGTTAAATATATTGCTTGGATTTTTCGAAAATCAAATATGGATCAATGACATCTCTAATAATTTCCACGGTTGTGGATAACAGAAAAACGTTATAACAGAACGACATAGAACATTATTTGTGTTGTTTAATTTGTATTTATACTCGCTCTAATTCAGTAAATATTTTTAAGGATATTTGTTAACCATTTAAAATGTTGGGTCACTTTTAACTTACTTATCTTTTTAATAATCTATTTCTAAACTATTAACTGTTTTCACATGAAACCCTGAATTCAGAGAAATTAGTTCATTGATTTCTCCAAACAATGATTTTGTAATGTTTGTGGTCCTTGTCAAACTATGATTCAAGCTGTTAGCCATTGACCACATTTCTGGAAAAAATATTAGTGAATTACACACAGTTCGTTTTTTTATTGGTATTCATCTAAAATACATACCGGATTTTCCCAATACCTACATGTTTTCTCGTATTATTGTGATAAACGTTATTTATAAATTAAGTTCAATAATGTCCACCCATTCATAATCTAAATTTTAGATTAGATTCTAAAACGTCACTAATTTTTTTTAAAAAATTACATACTAACAATATTAGCTATTTAATAGAAATGACAAGCCAGGTATTTTCTTTGCTAACAAACTAAATTTTAGATTATTAGAAATTAGAATACGCTGTAGAGCGACCGACCAACACTGAGGTTTTTACGTAAAATTGTTTTATTTTCATGTCATAAAACTTACAACGTATACAATGGGAACAAAAACTATGTCATTTCCTTGTTTAGTTAAATCGTGTATAACATATAAAAGTATTCGGACATTCTTTGAGTTGCATTTGTTAAAAAAAAAATTGAAAAATTACAATTTTTTCAACGTTATGTAAATTGTTTTCACAAAAATTTCGAATTTTTTACCATATTGTTTTACACAAGTCCAATATAAAACATGTTCATCGTCTATTTTTTATTTTATGTATGATTAATTATTAATACTTAAAATAGCACTACCTAGAATAATATTTAAAATTATGATGTACATTTTTTAAAAGCGTGTAGTTCTCAGCAACGTAATCAACTGCGTTTGTCGTATTGTACAGTCTGTCATTGTTGTACTTATCGATTGCATATTATCATTAATCAAACAATAAATAAATTATTATGAATATTATAATATTGTAAATATTTAATTAAAATATAAATTATAACTAACTCAAATGTATTTTTTAACTTAAATTATATTTATCTATATTAACTTAATTTAACCGCTAACTAGTCAAACAAATCAGTTAACCTACTCATTCCCATGTAATACAAATAATGTATAAAATATACTATATAGTATAACATAAAAAAATAGTAAATCATTAATTTGACATCAATTTCCATTTATAAATCGTAAGTGGCTGGGCTCAGAGTAATTTACCTTATAACTAGCCGGATTTTAGTTTGTCGGTTATTCCCTGATATATTGTGGTTTAATTTGTTATTAATGTAATATGTAAAAGAAATATGAATACATTTAATTTATTTATAATAAAAGAATAAAAAAAAAAACCTATTTTGTATTATCCACAAAACACGATTTCATAAACCGAATAAAACATATGCTTAAATTAATTGTTGAGCACCAATACTCGACTTAGTACTTATCTAATATGTCTTCATTCGTATCGCACATTTTCTTAACAATTTTTAATCTGAAAGGCCTTCAAAAACTATTTTAACAAGTTGATTATCAGTAACCTAAAAGTACATATTATTCTCCGCAATTTTACCAAAACTCAATCTAAATTTTCGGCCATTTGCGTCCACGTAAGTAAAATATGAATTTTCATCTTGGTACCAATCCCGTAGTTTGGAAGCCTATTTTTTACACCTATAAACTTCTCGTACTTTTCTTCGGTTATTTCTATTATACAGCATTACTTCACAGTTCATTACCACATTTGTGAAGTTGTGTTGCACAAGAGTTAGCACTTATCACGCAGTAGTCTTATAAGTATTTAATTTTGGATTTTTAAGTCAAAAAATGCTATAAAATTATTTTATTAACATTTTACAAAGTTGAGTATAATTATAATCTACTATTTTTTACACCATATATGAGACTAAACAATTTATTTTTATGTGAAGTAAACTGTAACCTCGACACATCTTGCTTATAACTTGCAACGTATATCGGACATATTACCTACCTTTAATCAATCAATCAATAGTCGTATGGATGATGGACATTAGTAAGTACAAAAATAAAATGTATGAAATGGTATAAAATACCAGTGCGAACATTTTATCTACGGTAGAACACAAAACATTAGTAGATCGCATACTATACTAATATTTATAGTTAGGTAGTATACAAAACGACGGTAGACCGTAAATTGGTAGATGGCCAATTTTCCGAACGATTCTAAAATAATGAAGTGGACGACGAGCTTGTCTACGACAAATACATATTTAATAATATTATATTGGTAGTGGAAGCTGAAGATTTCTTTCTTTCTTTCTTCCGATCTTGAAATATTCTTCAAATATATATTTTTTTTACCATGTGCAATGTATATAGTATATATTCTAAAATGTCTATGTTGTGAAGTTTGGGTTTTTTTCAGATTTACTACAATTCGGAGACGAGTAATATTTTATACGTACCTACTACGACGATTTTGTATTATGACATACACACATACGTGACATAATATATATATATATATTTGTACTGTACATGTTGAGTCTATAGTGAGTAACGTTCGTGATTATAATAATAATGATTTAAGGATAAAAAAAAAATCACAAAATATTTTGAAATAAAAAATAAAAATCATTCTCAAATCTATCCCTTAAACCTTTAGAGTATTATTATTATGATACAAGTATATATTTTATGTAAAATGTGTAGAACTTGTGGATAGAAATGAAAGTAAGTATATGATTGCAGGAACAAAAAGAACATAAGACGAAATGACCAAACAAGTTTAGGTCCTTGGGGAAAGCAATACGCGTATGCATACAATATGATACATGTATATGTATCATTTTTTTAAACTTTTCATTCTTTTTATAAAAAGATTTATCTCTTATCTGAATATGATATACATTTTTGTAGGGCAGCGGTAAACACTAAAGTGTGATTATGAATTACGTAAGGTCCCCAGACGGCTGATTCCGCCAGAAGGCGGTATATACACGACGGACGTACGTACTGTAAAGATCACAAACTTTTCGTATTCCTCGCTGTCCATGTAAAAATATTTTATAATATCATATTATATATTTTATGTTGACAACCGCGTTTCCATGTTGACGGTACTATGATTACCATAAGGTTTAATTTAAAAACCAAACCAAATCAACCGCCGAATGGCACATATCAAAAATATTTTTCGAGTTGCTCATTATTTTTTTACGTTGACAGTTCTATACACAAAACGTATTGTTTTTTTTTTATAATCGGTCCGCAATATCTATATGGCCATTGAGTGTGTGACAATATTTTATTTTTAGTACACAGTTTATTATATATAAACTAAATATATATAATATATATATTTTGTAAAATGTAAAATCATTTTTTGAGTAAGCTTATAGTTTTAACGTTATTGGTATTTAGTTTTTGAATATGTTTCCAAAAATAATAGAATTAAATTAGCAGTGTTATTTGATTCTGTGCTTAATGTTTGCAAGTATTTCTGTGATACTGAATTTATTCTTTTCCCTATCGTATACTTCATACCTATTCTATAGTCTATGATATTCAGAAAAGAATGGGGATATTATTTCGTCATTAAGACATTGATAAAACCTTTAGACCAGATTTCAATTCATAAAATTTTTTTTAAAAATTGCATTTATTATGAACACGTGATAATATTATTATATTTACCTATAATAGTTCTATTCACATAGGCGGAAATCAAGGGGGGGGCTTGCGGGAAATAATCGCCCCCAAAATTTAAGGTACTGCTGATCTAATACAGTAGTGCCATATAAATGCAATGAGCATAATATATTACTTAGCCCCCCCCCCAGAAATGTCAACAAATTCCCGCTTATGCCTATTCCAGTATTTTGCAATGGTAAAGATAATATTATTATAGCTTAATGTGTTAGGCTTTTTCTAACTTAAATTCAACTCAATTGATACGTATTAGTTGAAATAATAATATTATGATCTATAACAACTTTCTTCCTATCATAACAATAAGTATAATTGTTTGAAAACAACTGTACTCTAATGAATATGACCGCCAAAAAAAACCTAAATAAAATCACTTCGTACCTTTGCCTGATTATAGAAAACTCCCAACATATCGTAATAATTTCTTTATTTTAGGACTTTCAGATATTTATACCAACCCGGCCAATCCTTCAACAATTTTATCGGAACGAAAAAACTATTATCGTTTTATCGGTAAAACGATTCATTTCTAAAAAAAAATATTTCTAAAATACCATAATTAAAAAATTAAACTTAAACAATGAACTTCTTGAATTCGAAAGCATATTATCTAATATAATGCACATATTTTATAGTCTGTAAAATATATGATAATATATATAAAAATTTCTTAAAAAATGTATTTTTAGAAATTTACTACAAACATCACCAAGTTCCAATAATAATCAATATATTTATTTTTTGAAAACAAAATGCAAGTAATGAATTTGAAAATGTCTGTATACAACACTCTGAAAGCTTAACCTAACCTAAAATGTGAATAAGAATATATAATGCCTGTACGGTGTTCAACTATAATATGGATAGGTATGGTTGGTTGATTTAAGACAAGTTGAAAATGGTAACACGGTTCAACGACAGTGTACACATAATCATTAGACAAAACGTCTTACCCTGACCTATAATCGGAGCTCATTCATCAGGTACGTCATAATATAGTAACACTATCAACGGCACATCGTTGATTTATTTCCGACTTATACGTATAAAATGTCGTAGACATCTGTAGTCCCTGACATTAGTTATACACGCGCAAACACGTTGAAAATAAATAAAAATGTAGATGGTAATAAATTCGGTTGAATGAACACATTATTCCACTCAGGTGCCAAAGTGACGAGCGAAAAGGAAAAAATCGTATTTTATTGGATAAAATAATTTATAGTTATGACTTATGAATTTAATCAAACCTTCTAGTTATTACGTCTTATTTTCTCTTGAAGTTTATTTATGATTTTATTTTATTTGATCAGCCATTATATCTTTTAAAATATATTTTATACACATAATTCTTAGAGTAGCTACGAAAAATGAACTACATCTTATGTGAATAATAAACGATAACTTTTTTTGCGTTTCATTCATTTTCATATTTCTTATTATAAAATCTAAAGTTTTATGAAATAATGTATAAACAACTTATTTACTATTAAAATAACAACTATTGAAAATAACTTTTTAATCAACTGATGTTAATCCGGTCACAAATTTAATTTTATTATTTTATAATTAAAATTAAAATTACAATATTGTTCTATATATATAATCTATAATAATTCGCTAAAAAATCTTAAAAAAATATTTAATATCAGTCATTTTTGGAAAGCTTATTTGTATTGCCAGACAAATATTTTTCATCGTTTTTAAATAAGAAGGTTGTTAAAACATAAAATTTGACTTTTGCTCTCTATTACATAAAATAACTAAATATTCAAATATTCATTTCTCAGTATTCATTTTTCTGTCTTTTTGTTAAAATGTAGCAGTCGATCATTCAACGTCGTATGACCGGTTAAATAAAATTGTATACTTATACTACATACATCAGAAATTAAATTTTAATTATTTTCTGGGAAGAAATAGAAGGTTTTACTTGACTTTTTCCCAAAAAAACTGGCTGTTGAAAAACGACAGTAGTTTGTACGTGAATCGTATAGAACATACTTTGCAGACTAACAAATACAATCTGTTTTCCTTATTTTATATTATTCGAAAAATGTTATCCCGTTTCGTAGGTGTAAACGCTTTGAAAAGAGATCGCCTTGGCTAACAATAACTCAGGGGTGAAACGTGGTGGCCGTGGCCAAGAAACAGGATACAGTCGACCGAAAGGTGGGGAGGATGTGGGATTAGGATCGTTCCACTGAAGTTTGTCACCAGAATTCATGAACCATTATAAGGATATTCCGTCGAACGGTAGTTAATATTGAAACGTTTGACGGATCAGATCAGTGGTTCCCTACAAAGTGTGGAATCAAAAATTTAACGACAGTGGCGTACATCAAAGTTTAGAATTATTTTTACCGGTATATCTCTTCCGGTTGTACGCAAAAAGATCATCGGTTAGATGGTACGCGGAAATGTTCAAAACTCGTATGTGGTAAGTGAATATTAAAATATTGATAACTGTTAGTTTAAATCGTCTGGGTGACCGATAAATTAGTGAAGCGGCTTATATATATCTAGCAGTTATCGAGGTCTGTGTATGATATGCGTCTAATATTATGCTTAGACTGTATCTGACGAGCCGTAAAAAAATATTCAAATTTTAATTTATCTATCAAAGGCATTTAGGAATATTAAAATTTCTGTAAACGTATTTTTTTTTTTTTTAGACAAAAAACAGTAGATTTGTACGCAGTGCAATGCATCCGAAACACAATGACACTCTCCGCCTCATCCCTTGTACATGTAATATGACAAAAGGACGAGACGAAAAAGTTTTCAACTTATTGTGTTTGTCGTGAGCATAACAAAACGCTTATTTCCGTGTCAACCGCCTTTAGTATAATCTACAGTGTATGCATAACAATGAATTTAATCTAATATCGTGACTTAATTGTGTTATGCTGGTATTATAATATAAGTATCATATTTTTTAAAGCAATTTATTATTTTCAATAATAAGATTACGGTAACACGGCCCAATGGATAGGCAATTTAGCTACATTATTGTCGTGGGTTAGTTTTAATTTCTCCTATACTATTGGGCGCGCAGCGCCGTTCTTCATCACAATATACGCCGAAGCGTAAAGTAAACGGCTTAATTTTGAAAAGAGTTAACGGGTAAAATATTATATTAGAAATATTTTTCTTAAAAAGCAATACGATTTTTTTTTTTAACAATCTAATCGAGTTATTGATATAAAATTATGAATATTTTTTAATTGTATTTTACTAGGGCACCGACGCCAGTTAAAACATTTAGATGATCCAAAAATTAAATGATTCCGTTCTCTAATTTAGAACTGTTTTGCGTTAGTTTATATCAAAGCTTCAAAACTTATATTTGATTTTTCATTGGATATTCGACACAATTATAAAAAATAATCATTTTTTTAGTAAAAAAATAACACAGCAGAATTTTGTCAATATCAGTTTGTGTTCGGTTTTTAATTTCCTGATGCTTCAATTCCGTAAAGATCATCCTACTCCATTATAAATATTATGGAAACTATTAATTTTTCCTCAATCGTACAGTGTACAAATATTAATAAATAATACAACACCGTATTATCTAATTAAATGACCGCCGTTCTGCTCGAGTTCGATACCGGTCCAAGACCACCTTATCGCTCAACTTATCCTTGTAATGAATAAACAACCCAGTCATGAACTAAGTCAAATTAAAAAAACCGTATCTTTGTTAATTCTCACTAAACCTAATATATCCCGGACGGACGACAAATCACCGTTTGACTGCACTGATAACGAAAATAGTTGGTAAACAGTAAATGCATCAGATCGCTATCATCAGATTGTGAGTTCTCCTTCGTCTGAAAAATCGGATACGAACATATTCATCACGAAAATCGGCGTGCACCAATCTCTATTTTAATCCTCTTGTACTTTACCAAACACGAATCTATAGACAGATCTAATGAACAGATCGCCGATAATACTGATGAAAATAACACGAATTAAAGCTGTTAAAGTTATCAGACTGCAAATATTTAGTTTTGTCTCTAAAGTATTATCAGTTATTCAATTTATATATAAAAAAAAAAATGTTTCTCTTTACTCATGTCAGTCAAAACAAATCAAACCATCCAGATTTTTATTTATGACCAGTTGTACTAGACCGTTCTTTTCGTGGACACATCGTGTTCAAGCGGTTGCAATTCATCAATGATTATGAAAATAATTATTGTTATAATTTTATTGCCGCATGAAATTTATCTATGAAATGTGAGTATTACATTTATTCATAAGCGCAATAAAATCCGCCTCGCGAAAGATATACGGTTTCATTTTCACGCCATAAACTTTCCAAAATTAAATCCCGACTGTTCTGTGCTACCCCATTTCCCTACACATACACACCCTTAAAAATAGCGATATTTTATTTACCAGATTAGTTAAGAAAAAACTGTTCGACGTTTGAAAAAAAATCCACTTTGCAGGCACTCGGTAAGTGCAAAAGTCGATATTGTTAAACAGCAAAATATTTTTTTTTTTTTTTACCTTTGGCCCGTGTGTTTGTGTTAGTTATATTTATTGAATCGGTACACAGCTGAAATAGTTTTTTTTCTTTTATTCAGTAACTATTATTTACAATCTTTGACTACTGGCAACGAGTAAAACCGATGACAAGATAACAATAAAAAGTAAATAAATAAAAAAAGTTAATCCAGAAAGAGAGAGGGAGACTAAATATATTTATATCCAACAAGAAGATAGGCGTATTTTAGTCGTGATTTAACGTGAGTTTTAAAATAAAAAATACTCAATTTATTTTCTAAATTGAAATAATACTTTATATTGTCTTAAAATGACGGTATTTTGAAATGATTTGAATATTGCATCATTCCAAAAATTTGTTGTCACACATATTTATATCATATTATATTACAAAATAATATAATATACAGTGTGTTTCTCTGCTGGATTGTATTGGAATAATTGGATGATTTTTTTTTTTTTACAAACTGATGGTAGGTGTATAAATATACATTTATATGGGCCCAATTTAAAAAATTCAAATCCTGATGTTTCATACAAAATGTAAATGAATATTAAGATGAACGGTGCTGAAATAAGTAAACAGTTTGTGCTGATAAATTTTAAAATCTAGGTATATAAAAGAAAAATTGTATGAACAAGAAATTTTAAA
>VUJU01004589.1:0-17854 GCA_009835225.1 Aphis craccivora
TTAATTAGGACGCGTCCGTTAGATTATCGTTACAAACCGATTGTATGTCCTCGTGGTGACTACAGATTATTTCCGATAGTAATAATATAATACCGTTTTAAACTCCGAGTGATAAACAAGATGTATCTATTATGAAAATAAATGTGGGTCAAATTATAGTAGTTAAGGTTTTTACAATTAGTATTTCGCCTTTAATACTATAATGGATCTATTGACAGTTTAATAACACAATTAGATAATTCGATTTTTATTATTACACAGACATAATAATACCTACTTATATAACTATAGGTACCTAGACGATTCTTACGCATGGACGCATGTAATAAATATAATATAATTAATATTTAATAAGTAAATGGTAATAACTAATAATTATTTCATACTAAATACAAGACCGGCATTATCATGAAAAAATTTTTACAACCTAACATAAAATTATTTCCAATAATTCGCTCAAAAATATATAGGTACAGCCAAACAATTATATAATTCAATTCATATCAGCAAACATAAATTATGCAAATGTTTTTATGGCGATTAAATCTATATTTATTTTGTACAAATTAAAAATATAGCGAAGCGTTTTTACTTTTTCCTATACCCAGTGTAAACAAAAAGTATAAGTGGTACAACTGTGGCCAATATAATACTTATTACCTATATAATAATATTATTTTAATTTTTTTAACTTTTAAGTTCCTTTTTTCACCACAATTATACAAATGACGATGCGAAAAATCTTAGCAAACAAATTATAATATGTTTATGTTAATACCCAAATAATATTCTTATTTTTTAATACTTTAACTTAAGAAATTCTAAAAAAATATATATTCTTCATATAATTGAGGAATAATATCACCAAATGATTGATCGAGTACAAAGAAAGTTCTTGTGTTTTGCTATTTTTCTATCAAATATAAATTTTCCTCTACACGATTACATGTCTATTAATTAGCTGCTTTGTCTGAGCCGACTAAAGCAGCTAATATAACATCATTAAGTATTAACATCTCTAAAACAAACTTATTACAAGTATCTGATTATGTTGATTCATCTAATCTGCTTATGGATATCATTTTTGCAGTGCCTTCTGATCAAATGAGAAATTGTACTACCAATATATATATATATAGCTATAGCTATCCTTTCCATCGTTTGATGCGTTTGACCAATAAAAACCCTGGCTTTAAATATTAAGCATTTTTAAATTAAGTAATATGTCAACTATAAAAATATTTTAATTTAAGATATTTTAAGATATTTACTTGCATTTTAATTATAATTTTGGGTATGTATCAGACCCGATTTTTAGTTGAATAAAATAAAAGACAACTAAAACTATCAGTATTTATGTGTTTAGTAACCACAAAATATGTTAAATTTAAAAATATATATACAAGTATATTTTAAGAAAACTTTGATTAAAACTTGGGAACTGGATGAAATAATACATATAAATAAATTCAAATATTAAATATTAATTAAAATTTGTTAGCATCCCATTTGGAACAATTATTATAGAGATGGATTGGTTAGAGAAACACTCACTTGAATCTTCTATATTTTGCCTCCACTTACAAATAATATTTATAGGTATCTATAATAGCTATAGGTATTAAATAAATTATATTTTAATATTTGTGTATATTATGTTGTTATAAAGGTATACTTATAGCACGCGCTATTAGAAAAAGTTTTTATCGCAATTTGTGATGTAAAGAATGGTTGTAATAAATTCATCAAACACTTTAGAAAAATAATTTATTTAAGCAACGCTGGAAATGGGTATTATAGCTATTAACTTAAATGTAGTAAATGTATACGAATTAAATGGATAAAAACATGTTTATGTACATTTAATTTTTCATTTAACCATTTCATATTTTGGCACACTGTTTATGATTACCAACTCCGTTTTTGTATTATCCACAAATGGTAAATAACAAAGCGGTTAGGTTATTTTAATGGAAAAACGACTTTTCAAGAAACAACGCATAAACTATTCAAACACTGCTGTTTGTTATATAGAGTTGCCAATCGGAATACCGGGGTTATTGACCTCAATACCTTTGTCGGGAGAATCGAGAATTTTACTTTTATAACAAATATACTAAATAAAAATTTACGAAAGATAGTTAACCATTTAACTTTATCAATTATTATTTATTACGCTTAAGATAATTTAATTTTATAATAAACAATCGATCTCTCACTTGATACATTTAAAGAAAAACAAATTATATTATATTATTTACATGTGTTAGCTAGTATAGCGAACATAAAAATAGTTAATAAAATATAATACTGTAACTTGTAAGTTTGAAAATCACTTTAGTGTATAATTCTAATATGACTTCAAGCCTGCAACCTATTGCGGAATTTCGGAGTATTTCAATAGGTAAGGATTTTGTCGTCACCCGATGATAGGTAGGTATAATAAATAATTATGTACCTACTTATAAATGATTCGATTTACAAGTAGGTATATGAGAACGGCAGTTAATGCAGACATATTATTGTAATAATAATGCTACTTCATAAATCGCTTGCGTTATAATATTATATGCACAGACGGCACAGCACTTTATACACAAAAGCGTATTTGGTATAGGTACTACCGGATTTTAATTTGTACACGTCTGAGACAGCAGCCTACTGTTCGTCGTTCGACACAGCAGTTCTGAAATTAATCATGTAATTATGTTTTACGTATTTAATCATACGTCATGTGTATTGTAATAATTTATGTAGGTATATTCCTATGTATGTAGGTATTGTAAAAAAAGATGTTTTTAACTGATTGTGAAATACTTATAATAAGCTAAACTCAAATTAAATTTTTAAACAATAGTTTATAATAAATATAAACTACCTAACTATAATTATATTTATGTATTTTTTATACATAATATACATATATTTATAATTTATTTAAATCTGTTATCTCTATCTATGTTTATTTTTTGTGGGCTATAGAACCGTTTAAGTTGACTACTCTAAATTTTGCATAGGCAATTATTAATTAATCTAAAAACTGGATAAAACACTCGAACACTGTAGCGTGTATAATTTTTAATATTTAATTTTCTATGTATCCGAGTTTTTCAATTAGGTCGGTATACATTTTTACAAAACTGTTTAAATTAAGTGTAATTTTTTAATTCCTGTTAAATTATTCTTATTATTATTATTATTTTACCATAATATACTGTTGTCTGTTGATTATTAACTATTTATAGTAATGCAATTGTTGAAATTGTTGTTAATGAATGAATTAAATATTTTAATATTCTAATTGATAGTTTTGTAACATTATTAAAGTGATACATAAATTTAATAAGCAAATATCTACTAAACAAAATTATAATATATTATAATAATATGGTTTTAGAATTGTATAAAGTAGAATAGTAAAATACATTTTATTGAAAAAGGTACAATTAAATTAACTAATGCAAATATGCAACCAACAACAAAACAAGTACCTAATTATTATGAAATAATTTTGAATCATATAATATGATCTTTAATAACAAAATTATCAATTACTGAACCACAGACATCAATTAATTTTATATACTCATTAGAAACTGAATATTTTAAATTTTAAAAATATGATAATTATTAATTAATAATGATTCATTTTATATCTAATTAAAAAAATATATTATATATTTACACTTTTATCTGTGTGTAAATATTTACCTAATGAAATGTTTTAGATATACGTATAGGTTAATTATAGACCCTCAATTGTTATTTGTTATATAGTAATTTAGCACCTATACTTGTTTTATATCTTAATCTAAAGCAGTAAAATATACTCATTTTAAAATATTTAATATTAAATAATTTTTTCTATATACACAACACAATAATTCAACATTAAAGTTACATTTGAACGTGTCAGACCATTGCGATACACTCTGTATTTATATTATAAGACATAAGTTAATATAAGAGGAACAGAGTGATAATAAAGAATAAAGATTAACTCACAAATTAAATGGTTTTAACTAAAAATCTACTAAAGTGAAATAAATATTACTAATTTAAAATGTTAAAGTTCTATATAAGTAGGTATCTTATACAATTAAATGATTGTTCCATTTGAACTATTCTGATTTTCTTTTTATTTATTTATTTTTCATTATATTAAAAACTAGGACAAACATTAAGTTTTTGCTGCTACATAAATGATAAAATAACAAAGTTAATGTAACTATTGTCTAATTATGATATAATATATAATAATTACAAAACTTTAAAATACGAATTTAATTTACAAACCGTATTTCGGATCTGCCTACAAACATCTAGCGTAGGTATAGGTATGACTTTTTTATTTATAAATAAACGATTTTTTTCCCCCGAACGAAAACTATTCTATAAACGTATCTATTCTGTCTATACATATACAGGTCGTTGATCTTGCGCAGACCGTACCGCGCTCATCAACAAAGATGATGATGATAGTCATTTTCGTATTTTTCGCAAAGGATTATATTTTGGTCGACTATTGAGGAATAATTGAAACCAACTTTTTCTCTTAAACGGAAGAATAAAAATATGAAAATTGTTCCATTCTGTGTGCGAGTTAATGACTTACGAGTTATGTTGTAATAATATACGAAAACGGTTTCTTGGATCCGGGCGTCACGGCAAACCTGTATAGAGCTTTTGCGGCCATTGACCGCGGGAATTCGCGCGGCACTCTATACATCAGGAACTATCCGGTTGTAAATAAATATTATTATTATGAATTTATGAGAATTATGTTAATATTATCGATGCGAATGGAAAATACGTAGTATTATGTTGTCTCGCGTTCCGTCCGATGTATTACATAGTCAGTATCGTTACGCTCAGTGGTTGATTACTATTCAGATTTATGCGAGAGTATATTATAATATAAACACGATTCTTTGCGATTGATCATACTTCATACTTAGTTAGGTAGTAGTAGTACATAGTAGGTAGGTATACCTATATCAAATTGGTATAGGTCCGAATCAACACTTCTTTTTTAAATATCGATGTTAAATAAACTGCTTCTGTCCTACATAATGTTATCAGTTATAACAATAAATATTATGTTTGTATATTCAAATAATATCAATTCTTTTTGTCGAATTACATTTAGCTACCTACACGACTACTGATGCAGTTTTGCAGAGTTTTAGTATGCTTAGCACCCCCAGTTTTTCATAATTTATACTATTTTAGTATATTAAATATTTTATATTAATAAATTAATATATATTATACTCAAAAAGAAATACAATTATTTATTTAAACCTATTTTTATCGTCAGTTTTTTCATTGAAACTTCGCCCATCGATGAATCTTTCTAAAAATAGTTCATCTTTATTTTTTTCACACGTCGTTTCTACAAAATGTTCGATTTACTCCTACTGCTAAAATTAATAATACACCCAATGTTTTTTAAACACAAACATCAAACTAAAATACCTATAGTCAAAATATCCTAATATATCTGATTATAGCTATGACCTGTGTAGGCCATAAGTAAATAATGAGGAATAGCCGATAATCTTATGTTATACAAAAAAAATTTATGAAGCCCAAATATTAGAAAATACTCATAAAAAATTAAAATATACATAATTCGTAAAAAATTATGCATTAATGATTTGCTTTTAATTTTTTTCTTTATAATAACATTATTTAAAAAGAACGCTTATAACGTATGAACTTGTATCTATAATATCGTTTTTGATTATTAAACATAATATGAGAGCTAATTAATATTATTAATTTAATAAATACTGCATAAACTAATAAACTAAATATTATTTTATTTGGATTTAATTCAGATATGTCCATAGATCTCTCTAGATTACACTTGCAAAGCTCTTAGACTGCATAGTCTGAGAACCTCTGATGTAAGATGTAAGTAATAAGAATTTTCAGTTATTGTTTTATGTTTTTAATTTTAATTTTGTACACCATATAAAAATTTTGACCAGTAAATGTGTTAAAAAATAGCTTTGAATAAATATTAAAGTAAAACTTTACCTAAATAATAAAATTATCACTAGGTACATTAAATACTTTCCTATTTTAGCTTATATAAATGAAAATTATGAAATAGTTTTTATTTATTTTGATAATTGAACAGTATTTCATAGATAGCATTATTGCAGTAATCTTGGCATAATAGGCCATAGACGTATTAATGTAAACGATATAATATACTGAATATTCGTATACTCACTCAATGATTTTTTTTTTTTTTTGTGAAAACAAATAGGACCCAACTAAACTATATAATTCAGTATACAGTCCATATTAGAGCATAATAAATAGTAATTATATAACATAAGTTTATAAATTAGTTATTATATTACAAGCACAATATTGTGTGCAACAGATCCGCTTACAATGACGGATCGTACATTATTAAGGTTACTGTAAAAACTTAAATTATCATCATTAAACAGTAAACACACACACATAGCAACATAGTAACCGTGACAGGAGATACAACAGTTAGCGAAAAGTTGAAGTAATATAATTTTGACACCGCTGTCACAAAAGCAACGTCACTATACGACAGTAAATTACACGTGAGTTCAAATTTCGGTCAAAATAAATGGGCCAAGTGTATATGTCGAGAAAATCGTAATAATAATAATATGTATCGGGTCAAATGGCAAACTTTAATAAGTAAATAGACTAGCCGTTTATCATACAGGACGTGGTATATATTTCGTAAACGATACAATTTGCAATACGCGCAATACAGTCCATATTACAATGTCGCTCGTTACATTGTTGTAATACTGTAATACTATATTAGACACTAATTATATGTAGCTATCATATAGTGGGTATCGTTTTTATTATTCACAGACTTAACTTCAAGTCATCGGTCAATTCAAAATCTACATTTTGTAATTATCAATAATTATAATATTATAATATTGTATGGTTTAGAGATTATTCTTTTATACCTACATATTATATATTTACAAACTTATCGATCACAATATGACTATCATTAGGTTCTATTTAGTCTGGTTTATAGTTTATACACATATATATACACACTTCACTTCACTACGAAGAGCAACTACAGTAAATTTTAAATAATGGTCGTAAATAGTCCAAGATAGTACTTACAGTGAGCTTTTGAATGATCTAAATTCTAAATGGATGATTGGTATGTGTCTCATCTTGATGCACAGCCCTCGGTATACAATTTTCGGGGAACTGTTGATTGCGGGTATTGGAATGATATCTGACGGCCGAACTAGAATTAATGTGACTCATAAAATATATATGTTAACTAAATAATACAAGACCCGTTTCGCCGGACTGTAGTCGCACTGCACAACACTTTATACACTCGAGGATATAACGATGCAAAAACTATTTTATCGAGTTTTAATCGGACGGCGCGACCAATTTGGTTGATAGCAACCGTATTCTTACTTTAAAATCATCGAGTTCTTAGCTGTTATGTCGTCAGTCGTATCGTGTTCAAAAGTCAAACTCATTACTCAATCCGTCTCTGGAAATCTCTTGGTAAATCATGGTTAGTAAATGATACCATGAATACCGTATCCAATCAGAATACGATAAAAATTACACGGCACCCGACGGACGCCATGACAGATACAGTCTATCGCCGGGCCATTAAAATTTCAAACCGTTGTATAAAGTTTGAAGTGGTTACTGAAACAGGGTTCACAGCTGTCGTCTGTAGTGTGAGTTAAGGCGGGTTTCCACTGGACCGTTCCCGTGTAAGTGCACGTTTATCAACACGCACGTATGCACGCTTTGACATACACGTCCTTCATGAAAAATACTGTAGTAAGCACGGTAATTGGTAAGCACTTAATTTTAGAGGTAAATTAACTTACTATAATTATAGTAAGTTATATATAGTATAATTATAGACTCTATAGTGTTAATACACTTTAATTAACTTTTAAAACAATATAGTTTAATATTATAATAGCATAACGCATTTTTAAGATTTTAAAATTGGTTACTGCTGCTATCGCTCAAGTTATACCGTTAAACACACGGAAACAGTTGAATTGGTTCCAACTTCATGGTATCATGGTTATACGTGTGGTAAGAACGTATAAACTTTCTGGTATACCACAAGCTTACCATGTATACCAACCAATCATAGACAAGTATTTTTATACACGTACACATACACGTATGCAGTGGAAACCCGCCTTTACTCGTATAGGTATATCGTATTCTGTTTGCCGGTTTTAATCATGATGGGTTCCATCACTAACAACGATCTACCTTGAGTTGGGCATAATTCAACTTTTGGACAAGACAACACAGACGACGTAGCTGTGAACTGGGCTTGAAGTATTGTAGTTTGCGAAAACGGTCCACGTTGTATCCGGTGTATACCTATGATAACGGGTAACCGTAACCATAATATTTTCCGTTATCGATCAGTCGATTTATGGAAAACGCGGAAAGTCCAGACTTTTTTTTATGTTCGAGTGTTTCTATGCAAAACGCCAACAACGTTTACTATACCTATTACCTTCGTCTTTCAATCAAATACAATATACCTACTTCAAATTATCGTGTGGCCACGACACTGATACACGCTGTAGATAATTATAGGTATAACGAATTTTAAATAATATTTAAAGATGATTATATGAAAGGTTTTAGATTACACTATTATTGTCGCTTTGTTCATCATAATTAAATGTTATAATGATAACTTTTTTATAAGTATGTAATATGATAAATTATAGATTTACACACTACGTATTACATATTTATAGTATTAATATAATATAAATATAGGTGTTTTTTTATTAATTTTAACAGCTTTGGTGAATTGGCTAAATGTAAAAGATATAATATAATAGATACCTACACATTTATCATTATCTTTTATACTTATGAGTTGTGACGAAACTATCACTGATTTTTTTTCATGATTTACATTTTTTAGATGAATTATTTTTTTTTTTGACATCCATCAATAATATAATATTATTTCAAAATTTTCAACTTACAACTCGTGATCATTGTTTAAGTGTAATTCAATTTCAAGGTTTTTACTTTTATCTTTATTTTGAACTGTTGCCAGTTATTTTTTATATGTACATCAATATAATAGCCATCTAAATAACCGCCATTGGTATGTAATAATATATAGATTTATGAAATCCAAGTTAAACCTTTCATGAGTTTTAGTGTTTACATCATATGAAAATATAAAATATAATTTTATATCTGCAGCTGTAAACGAAAACCTACTTAAGAATGAGTACTTATCCAAACCCTGCCGGTTCGGCGGCATACCTGTATTTATAGCACCATTGATTCTATAATAAACTATGTGTACCTAATATGTTATACAATAGTTAGTATACCTAAACAATGCAATTTTAAAAATACTTATAGGTTAATGTTAACGTATTTATAAACAATGTTCCACGACTCGGCCACGAGAATATAACCCATTCAATATCTGCTACCTACTTCTTTTAGTCCTTACTTTTTGCTTTTCAACACATAAATGAGGTATGTTGAGTACAAAAGCTTTAGTATTTTAGTACTAATATATTAATTTTAAACACGTCAAAATTTTCATAACGTGTATTATTTATTCTAATAATTTCAAAAAGAAAAATATTTAAACATTTTTTTTTGTTTTTTACTTGATGAGAACGAGTTTATTCCGAACTCCATATAATTTGTACGCCACTAGATACATATGAGTATCATAGATAATATACACATAGATATATATATTATCTATGATGAGTATTTACTAATTGGTTTATGAATTTTACTCCATTAATATTATAATAGAGTTAAACCATTTTATTTCTGCTTTAATGAAAACTTAAACCTTAATATGTTACATTATTATGCTTAGAAAATTATTTATTATTATTTCATTTTTATCACATGGATACATTGATAGCTTATTTATTTTATTTTGAGACGAAAAGTAGTATTTCCTGGTTAGGTATGTGTTTAAGGCAAGAATGCAAGATCGAAAGATTTAAAACAAATTTTAATATTCAATTTAAGACAAATTCAAATACCTAAATAAATATTTATTTTCAGCATAATATAATATATTTAATTCATCGATGATTATTATGTATTTTAATTTCAGTTGGTGTATTATCCATTTAATCTTAATTCTTAGGTGTTATAAACTTCTATAAACTTTCATAATCGATTACAAAATCAACAAAATGTACTCTTTGTCTCCTTACGTACGAACTTTTAAGCAATCAATACAATCCTGAAAATTATATGCGAATGTCATAAATAGTATTACAAAATTTGATCCTCCTTATACCTATAGCGTATACTTTGAAACGTCCAGAATCTCACATATTCACCAAAAAAAGGTTAAATGCTTTGTTTTAAAAATAATTGGTTATGTAAAATACATTTTAGTTGTTTATTACTAAGTACCTACTACAAAATATACACACGAGTTACATCTACCTATGTTAAAATTCAGTCCTTCAAATTCAAAACCACCATTCTATCTGCGTCTGCAAGGGTCAGACGTCAAAATACTAGTTGCAACACTATTTATTATACAGCAAAAAAATTAATATGCAAAAGTATACTATATTAATAAAATATACTTATAAAGTTGACTATAAATACTATTCCGGGTACCAAATGACAACTGATTGGCTACGGTGACGAAATAAACTCGCAAATTTGTTTTATAAACAGCTTAGTTTTAGCCGGCGAAATTAATATAACATGGAAGGTCTCATTTTATAGTAGTATTTCGAACCCACAGGTACATGGCAATATTCGTAAGTATAAAATAGAACATATTGGTACCATTACCAATACCTATGTAA
The DNA here is from genome assembly GCA_009835225.1 of Aphis craccivora. Taxonomy (NCBI): domain Eukaryota; kingdom Metazoa; phylum Arthropoda; class Insecta; order Hemiptera; family Aphididae; genus Aphis; species Aphis craccivora. The sequence goes on from VUJU01004589.1 coordinate 10,869, forward strand.
CAGTCTCATTGTCTCTTCCTTTGAATAAAACACATATTCATAATATATGTGTATAATACGTATGTCGTATATACAATATACATATATATATATAAGACTAGGAAATGACCTGAATCTGTGCCGAATTTATAATTAAAAACGATTATATCGAGGAACTTGTAGTTAATTATTAGACTCCATAGGGTCGCTTGCGCGTCCTCATTCTGAACATAATAGCAACGTTGACTTTTTTGTTTTGAATATAAATAATATTTATTAGATAAGTAATACAAATTTTAAAAAATTAATATAACAAGCTAATTAGGAAAATAATTATTTTTATTTTCCCGGGTAAATAGTGAGAAAAATAAATTAATCTGGAATTACAATAGTTATATTAGTTTATTAATCAACAACTAATATTAATCATTACTCATAGTCATTAATAAGATCCACATGTAAGGCGCTGCACATGATCTGCTTTATACTTCGACGGTCGTATATACCCTAAATGCTGCAGTTCATTTACAGCTCGCACAAATCGAGATCTAATACATCAATGCTTAAGGAAAATTATTATTTTCTTAAGTATTATAAAATATTAAACAATATGGAGATCTAAAGATAAAATCTATTAATTTAATAAAACAATACATATTACTAAATAATATATTATAAAAATAATTTTGCCAAAGTAAAAATATCTATAATCTGAAAATGTAACTAATAAAATATAAAAATATTTATATTTATAAATTGAACGTAATCTAACAAAAAACATAAATTTTATTACAGAATAATTGTCAGGGAAGTAGTAATCATTGAAGTTTTGTAAATATTAAATGTTACTGTTTGAAAACTATGCAAGTATAAATCCTTAGCTATCTTAAGCAAACCATTCATTAGGAAGCCTTATAAAAGACCACTAGCTGAATACCCTATCTTAGCCCATATTCTGTTGTTATTTAGTGAAATTTTTAAATCAACTCACATAGTTAAGTTTTAAAAAATAAAAACAATTTATAACCAATATTTATAATTAATCAATTGCTAAATAGCAGTAGTAGTTGAATTACAAATAAAAATTAATAATAATAATAATATTTACAAATGATTCTAATGAGTCTGAAACTATAATTTGTATAATTTAACATAATTTATGAATATTTGAAATTACTTAACTAAGTCAAAACCTCTTAGTATACCACATTCAGAGTTTTATTTTTTGGTACCTAATAGTCAGGTGTTTTAACTTTAGAAAATGTTACCTACTTAATTGTCTATGAGATAAACAGTTATTTTCCAAATGTACACCAAAATAATAAGTAAAAAATTTAACCTTGCCTAAAATAAAATACCACTTGTAGGCTCATTTGGTACAAACTTATTAAAAAGAATAGTTTAATTATTTAAATGACACGCTAAAAATCATAACCTTCAAATTTTACCTATATATTTTTATATTTATACAGATAAAAGAACTGGTAAATAAACAATTAATGAGGATTTTTTTATTCAATTCATAGCATTTTCACCCAACAATACATTTTGTATTGGCATTTATAGAAAGAATTTTAAATTTAAAATATTTATATAGCTCAAAAAAAGTTAAAATATTTTGAAAATTATAGTATGTTTAGAAAATAGTAATATTCTGTGAACATTTTAAGTATATAGAGTTATTTGTTTTTAAGTAAATGAAAATTTAATTAATTTGGTCAAAAATTGGTTTTTTTGTAAAAAAAAATTAGTTTGCCACCATTTTTAATTTATTTTTCCAAAACAATACTAATGATTTTACCACTTTAAAGTACAAAGTAGATTTAATTTTCTATCTAAATCACCCTCAAAGTTGAAAATTAAAGTATTTCATCTACTACTTATCGTATACACATACACAAGAAAAAAATACACATCATAGTAAAATCCAGTGGAGAACTTATGGCGATGATCCAGTTTCTGGACCCCCTCCCCAGAAGCTGATATATACATATATATATATATATATTTTTTTTTTTTACTGTATCCTTGTTTTTATAAAAATAAAATTTAGACATTTGAAACATATATTATTTTTTAGGACCCTCCCCGCAAAAATTTTAAAAATCTGCAGCTGAAAAAATCAATACAGTTATTACTTCATTTAAAATCTAAAATGTGAAATAGCACAAACATAAAATAAATACTATTTATATAATAGTATAGTCTTCAAATTAACTTGAATAATTATCATTTCCATTTTAAACTATTCATTATAAGCCATTTTATTAATAAATGTTATACAGATATATATTAAAAATGTATTAAAACTTAAAAGGATACTGTAATACTGGATCTATATCATCATCATTATCATTGTCGTTTTGACTTGGACTGACAACAGAAATAAATTTCTAAAAAAATAATAATAATACAAATTAGAAAGATATAATCTACAATTCACAATTAATACACTGAAACCATGATTGAAACCTAGTTAATAATTTTATTATTTATTTAATAATCATGTGGATTAAAGATATCATATGAATTAACATAACAACAAACATATAATTAATTTATAAGAAGTAATAATGAAATTAAACTATAAAGATGTTTTAATACATCTTAAATAGATTACATTAATCAATTATTAATATTTCAGAGTTTAAAAATAATTAACTAATATATTATATTTGAAAAAATGTAATGAAAAATAATTTAAAATTGACTTAGTTATTAAATCTCATAATAATTTAAGTTTAAGTTACCTGTAACCAATCATATATGTTAATCTGGTCAAACCTTGACTCTAAATGTAATTTGTACACAATAGATATATCTGGCATAGTTTTGAATATTTGTTCAGTAAATTCCAATTCACAGCAATCACACTGTTGACATAATATTTATTAGTAGAGTATACGCAAATCAATTAAATGTTAATATTTCTTACACATAAATAGTGTTGGGGGTTAATAAATGCTGTATATTGAGCAGCTCTGTCTTCTCCAACAATTTTACGTTTAATTGATGGCAAATCATCAAATATCAACAATTCGTTTAAAGGCATGGTTGTTGGAGGTACAAGGAATTGACGTAATATTATTTCCGTAAAATGATCTAAAGTTTCTGAACGTGCTTTTTCAAACTCAGTCATTGGCTGGTTATCTTCATTTTTAACATTTTCCATAAGTTTCTAATAAAAAAAAAAATAATAATAATAAATCAATGTACATTTATAACTATGTTAAATTATACTTTTTTAAACTGTGATCTTGATGTAGCTTGTAAACTTTCTTTGGGTTTCTCTTTAGGTTTCTCTTTTTCAATAACTAAATTATTTAAATGGGACTCTTTTAAACTTTTTACATAACTTTGAACTAATTTTAAAGCATCTTTTGTTCGTTGATTATTTTTTACATTCTTGAACACATGAATAATCTAAATAATATAAAGGAGTTATATATTATATTAAATATAAACAATAATACAAAATACTAAATAGTAAATTACTTTGTCAAATTTCGCAAGTAACTCATCTTTGGACAAAAATTTTAATAGTTGTAGACATGTTTTATAAGATGTATCATCAATTATATGTTTCTTCATTGCAGTACAGTACATTTCTCTGAGCTAAAAAAAATAGAACACTTATGTACTTTTTAGAAAAAAAAAAATGTCATCAATTTCAATACTTTAGTTCCTAATGGTGAATGTGGTAAATCTGACACTAAAATGTGTAATACTCTTAATCCAATATAAAAATCATTGATACAAGCTTTTAACTCTCTAATTAATCGAAGAAAATTTTCCTGGAATTGTCATTCAAAATAAATGTTTAGTATAATTAATCATAGTTATTTAAGATCATATAATTATACCTTAAAATTGCTATCAATTTTTAATTTATAATTGGTCGAACGCAGTTTTGTTATTTCTTCTAATGTTTTTTTATCTAAAGAATTAAATAAAGATTCTTGTGCTGACTCATGAGCAATACATATGCAATTAAGAGGCTTTCTGTAAAAATGTTCTATGAGGCAAAACTGTAATAATTGTTATTAGTAAAATTTCAGTTCTTGAGTTATTAGAATTATGTTATTATTATTACTTTAAGACTTTCTATAAACTGTTTGATAGAGAAATTATAGTACAAAAATACTTCAGTTACATAATCCAAAATACGTCCACCTAAGTAGAATGGACAGTCTGGTTTTAAGAATACCTAAATAAAAAAGGTTAAAGCATACAAATTTAGATTATACTTAAATTTATGATTATTAATAAAAGTTAACCAAGCAATAATTTATTGAAAATATTAATTAATTATACCTGGTCCATAATATTGTTTAAAAATACTACAGATGCTTCACTAACAAACATTTTAACTTTAAGTTTGGTGACCACATGATGAGGCAGAGAATTGTGTAAGTTTGAGATAGAAGTTGCGATACCAATAGCCATTACAATTGGGATTTCTTTGATATAGCAACTATATATAAAAAAAAAAAGTTTAAATGTTTAAAATAATACAAAAGCATAGATTAAATAAGACTTTATTTTCGCAACATCCATACAATAATTTATCAATCATTATTTTAATTTTAATTTGACTCATTAGTTATGTATGATGGCAGGAGATGGGAAATAAGTATCTACTAATCTCATACCTTCACAAACCACTGAAAAAACAAATCCAAATTAAAATAATGAACCATTAACTATTAATTTGGCTTTATGTGTTTAATCTATGATATAAGTAAATAAAAATATTATAAGAGAATAATTTCACAAAAACCTTAAAAGTAAAATAAAATTTTGCAAGACTGTTTGCTGACACATTTCATAATCTTTTACTAGAACTGCTATACGAGTTCCATTTGGTTGATGACTATACCATTCAATTAAATTAGATATAGTACATTCAGATCGCTTAACAACAAAATTTAAGCTTTCATCCATTTCTTCATCAGACTAAAATTCAATTTATTTAATTAATAATATTAAAAAATAAGCATAATAAATAAAAAGTAAGTAGAGACATACATCCGATTCATCATCATTTGTATGTAATAATTGTGACACCATACTTATAACTGCATTTTTGACACTAGAAAAATGCTCAGAAAATAGTGTTGCAACAATAACAGGTGGTTGGGATTTTTCTAAATTGGTCGCTAATAATCCAAATAATGATTCATGATCTGGTAAATTCACTCCTATTTAAATAAAAATATAATTTTATATAAAAAGATATTTATAACTAATTTAATTTTAAAAACGGAACCTGTCAGTAAACATGCAGTTGGAATGCTTTGATTTGTAGTAATATTTGATGTTGTCATGAAATTTACTGTGTCTGAAATAAACTTGGAATATATTGATCCATTTAAATCCTAAAACATTTTAGTAATTTGTATTAATGTTGTATTTGTATACAATATGTGTAAAATTAATTAAACTATAATTACATCAATTTTAGATTTAATATTATTCCAAACATCAATGTATGTAGTATGCCATAACTCAGTTTCTGGTTGATTGGTTGTCAGTTGTTTTTTGCTTCTTCTTTTATTGTTCTTTTCTTTGTTTGGTTTTTTAAACACAAAACATCCCTAAAACAGTAAAGATCAAAATTATTTTTAATTTATATTAAGTTTATTTATCAGCTATTGATATTTTAATATTTAATATAAATATAACCAATGGGTGCTGTAAAATACAATTTAATTTTTAACATACTAAGAGCCATTCTTACAATGTCCGGTTAAGTGTTGGTTATGACTAATCGGTAGAATTCTATCTGTTAACACATGAGAAATTCTCTCAGTTAGCATTATCAGGCACTAACCAAACATTGTAAGAACAGCCCTGTCTTAAAGTATAATACAGTTGAAACAATAACAAATACAAATTCTTCAAGTTACAAATTTTGCAATTATGCTTTTTTATCAAATTGAATAATAAATTTATAGCCTACTGTTATTTAGTATTTAAACAAATAACATCATATAATTTTTTTTTAAAGAAACTAAAACTGATTAAATCAAAATCAATAGTAGTATGTAATAGGTGGGTACAAATAACAGACTTACAGATTCATAATCAAATTTATTATTTATCAATTTTTAATTTTTAAGAAATATAGAATTGTGCCCTAGGGGCTAGGATACAATAAAAATATATGCTACACGATTATTTACATAAAAATGTGCCATGTGTAGGTAGAAGTCATCAAATGATAAAACAACTATTTGTTTTTATACTTAAAAACATACCTTTGACACAGAAACCGTTGAATCACTTGAATCCATAGTGGTTACACAATAAATGATGACAATAACCGTGTAGTGTACTAGTGTGTAGTGCTGTTAACGTACGACTATTTTAATAAATAGTAAACCTAATCTAAGATAGAATTACTACAGAATATACGAAATAATTAATATAGAAGCGATGAAAATCAACAGCCGACAACTCATTAACAGACTAACCGAGGAATAGTATCCCACTGTTTAACTGTTATAACAAATATTTAAGTGACTATTAAGTTAATAATATTAACTAATGAATAGTGATCACTGATCATCAAGAAGCGGAAGCGGAGTAAAAAATAAAAAATAAAAACAATATTGAGCATTGAGCTGATAGCTGCAGCTAGGCGAAAATCCGCGGGAAATACATTTGATAATATAACTATTATAGTAACAGTACCATATACCAGGTAAAATATTCTTAAGAAGATAACAATGTAAAAATGAAAAACCACAATATTAAAAATATAAATCTTGCCATCTTGGCTAATTTAATTAAGGGCTAAGGCCTATAATGCCCTAATATAGTAGGCCTTGGCTAGTTGGCTCATTAAGGGCCAGTTGTACCATCTCCGATTAAAGTTAACCGTAGTTTAATCGGCCGAATTTGGCCGGTTAAAAATCTGTTATCAGATGATTAACTCTTGATCACTGATTAATCATAGACTGTACAACATGATTAAAGATATACATAAATTCAGTTTATTAAAT
>VUJU01004590.1:0-17846 GCA_009835225.1 Aphis craccivora
TTAACACAGAAAAATAAAGCTTAATATCATTGTTTAATGCTTAATTATTTAATGCATTTCTTTGTTATTAATGATAATAAAATTAAGATGTTATAGGTATTAAACTTTCAAGAATTTTAAACATAATTGATTAACAATTTAATTGTTGGTAGACGTATGTCCAAAAAAAAAATAACTGAGTAACATATATTGAACTTTGCAATAGTTGTAGTTTATTAAATTGAATAATTTTGAAACATAACATGTATATTTTACAGCACGAAAAATAGCATCTAAACTAGGTAATAAAAATTTATCTTAATATTATTTAATATTATTAATATTGTGATTTCAAATGGGAAACATATTTTAAATGTGTGATAACTGAGAGGTATTTTGAACTACAGAGGGCCTTTTTAAGGTAAAGGCACACCCTGTTATGAATTCCTAGATTCGCCTATGATCATAATTAATTGCATTCGATTTTGTGGTGCTTTCGAATTAGCATTGAGGGGACGCAATGAAAAAGATACATCTTTGAATCCGGGAATTTTTCGTGGTTTAATAAGCTTTAGTGCAGAATTGGATAACGCATTGAAAGTTTATTTAGAAAAAACAACAGTATTTAAAGGTACGTCAAAAACTATACAAAACGAAGTATTAAGATGTATGTTAAATATTTGTCAGCAAGAAATATCTACAGAAATAAAAAAAGCTGGTTACCTATTTGTCAACAACAGCCGATGAGTCTACTGATGTTAGTGCTATTTTCCAAATGGTTATTGTTTATCGGTACATTGTTAAGGATAAAGTTGTAGAGAGGTTTTGGGGATTTTTAAAGCCTAAAGCACATAATGCTGAAGTATTAGCGGAATGCATTAAAAAACAACTTGACTAACATATAGGCAATGAAATTAATAAACTAATTGCTCAGACATATGACGGGGCTTCCGTCATGAGTGGAAATATTAATGAAGTTCAGGCTAAAATTAAATTTCATTATCCATATGCTAATTATGTACACTGTTACGCACATCAACTTAATTTAGTTATGGCTAATGCTACTTCAATAAATAGGAATTTTCGAATATTTTTTGCTAGCCTTGGAGGATTTTGTTCATTTTTTTCGACGTATTCTCAAAGAACTGCTATATTGAATGAAGTAGTTAAAAAGCGTTTACCTAGAGCAGCCCCTACAAGGTGGAATTTTTCATTCTAGAACAGTTAATGCAGTATTTGAATATAGACAAGAATTAATTATTTGTATAGATAAAATAATTAATGATGAATCCATTAAATATACACAAACTATTGAACAGGCATCAGGGTTAAAAAGAACATTGCTTGATGACGTATTTATTTCTTGGCTTAAAATTGTTCATAGTATCATGCCTCATGTAGATATATTGTATAATCAATTACAAAAAAGAGAAACTGATTCAACAATTGTAAAAAATAATATTGATAGTTTTATTAAAGAGATTTCCAAAATTAGAAACCAAATGGAAACATTATGTAGTGGTAACATTGTACAAAATAGTAAAAAAAGAAAACACAGGGGCAATGAATTGAAACGAGAAGCAATAGAAGTATGTGATAATATAATATCTCAAATAAAACAAAGGTTTGATTTTACTGGTCAACTAGTTGCTTCTAATTTATTTTCAGCTAATAATTTTGAAAAATATAATGAACATTTTCCAGACGGTTATTTCAATGAAACAATAAATGTATACCCATATTTTGACAGTAAAAAACTAAAAACTGAATTACAAATAATCTATAGCAGGCGCGGATCCAGAGGGTGGGCTGGGTGGGCCCTGGCCCACCCAAAATTTTCAAAAACAATAATTTTAATTTTGAATATTGGCATTTAAATTATTATTTTAGAATTTTTATTATAAGTTTTAGAATTTATTATGTATATTATATACTTCTTTAGTTATCGTGCATGGAGAATAATAAAACAATATTATATTCTACATTCGTCATTCATAATCATAATTTTACTGTATTATCTTTTGTAATTAAATTTACGGGCCCATCCAAAAATATGTTACTGAATCCGCGCCTGATCTATAGTAGAAATGAGTTTAGAACAATGAATGGAGCTGTTTCGTTATTATCATTTATTATATCTGAAAACCTTACTAGTACATTCGGTGAAAGCATGAAGCTATTAAAAATTATTATTACAATACCTATGTCCACAGCAGAATCAGAAAGGTGTTTTTCGACATTAAAAAGAATCAAAACATTTTTACGTAATACAATGTACCAAGAAAGATTATCAGCATTAACGTTGTTATCTATTGAAAAAAACTTTGTCATGAATATACCTGATTTGAACAATAAAGTCATAGAACTGTTTGCCTCTTCCAAAGAGAGAAGGCTGGACTTCACATATAAAAATGTTTAAAATTAAAATAAATATAAAAAATTGTTTGTTGTTTTAATATTATTAATTATGACATATTATCTGTTACAATAAATAAAATATAGGTACCATACCGTCTATGCACTATACCTACGTAATATGTAATATTATTTTCAAATTATTATTTTTTATTATTATTTTCACCTATATAAAAATTAAAAATTCTAATAAATATTTTACTAATTACATTTATATTTTGAACTGATTATTTTTTTATTTAATTAACTTTTGTAATAATTACACACCACCTACTTTGAACACCACGAGCCGCCACTGACGTTTATACGTTTATTAATTAATGACGGTCTTCGTTGTGGCGAGTCTGAGACATCGTCGGTAGAAGATCCTTCTGCACATACTCGTCTTGTCTTACTGTCATAAGAGATACACCACACGCGTCGGAAGAAATATTTTGTGTTCGTTTAAAATATTCTTTTTAAATCATCGTCATCGGAAAGTAGCCAATGTTTAAATAAATAATTTTAAAAAAAATAACTTTTTTTGTTTAACTACGAGTGTCATTATTTTTAAAAGGCATTTTAACGTAAAATAATTAAAAACAAACTACAAATTTCAACATCAAAAGTAGACCAAATATTTTAAGACTGTTCACTAAATACGTGCGTTCACTATGTCGATCTCACGAAAAATTACAATTGTAATGCTATACACAATGTAGGGTCTACCCATAAAAAAAAAGGGAGAGTAGCAGCTGGTAACATAAAAGGAGTGTCTATTGAATATGGTCCCTCCAAAAAAAAATCATGGCTTATGAGAGGGTCGGCGAAACATACTATAAAACGGAGAACCCCAAATGTCGACAATATTTGGTCACCTCCCATTTTTTCAATATCCTGAACGTTCACTTTTAGTCAGCCGGACTGTAGCGCTCGGTAATCCCAGTGTCAATTATTATTATTAATTATTTGATTTTTGTCAAGACTACAGGAAGTATCGATAATAATATCGATTATCGATTATATCGGGAATATTGATGGCAATATTGTAGAAAAGACCGCTGGTAGTGCCTGGTAATGCTAGTGACTAGTGGGAACAGCTGATTATTTCAGAAGGTTTGGGCTTCAAGATTTGTAATTGTTTATATGAGCCGATTCCTAACCTGTATATCTTTAATCGTGTTTGATGAGGTGATCTAGTTCCAAAAGTACCCATTAAGACGATGCAAGTAATGCTAAAAGGAAAATAACCTAACCTAACCGCCTATATTGTATTACATTTCGTGGTCAACCTCCCACATTCTCCAACCTTATAGTGTCCAGTCATGTTTATCTTAGTCCACGTTGATTACTCATTAATCATGATTATATAAATATTCTATTTATTGTTTTGTTATCCGATTATACATATTATTATCTAAAATTCCTAACTCATCGATTGCAAATTCCAAAAATTTAATTAGTATATCATAAATAAAAATAATTTTTAATTGGTTTAATATCAAGCAATAATATGGATAAACATTTTGTACTGACTACTGTATAATACTTTAATAAACCGATAATTTAATACCCACTACCCAGATTATTAAGATTGAACAACAGTAGCACTTTTAGTATTATTATTTACTATACCTATTACCTATGTTAACATTTTATAAATTATTAACAATATTGAAATCTCGATAGTTCCTTCAATTAGGTATTAACAAATTAATGTAAACGACCCGTAAAAATTCATTAAAAATTAAAGCGTGTACGAATCATACTTCAAAAATATTAATTTTAAATTAAAAAATATTTGAATTTTAAAAGTTACATCTGAAACCTCCTCTTCCCAATTAAGTAAAAAAAAAAATGAATATCAAATTAATTTATATTACACGATTCAATAAAGTTTTCAAATAAGTAGGTCATTTTCCCCTAATTTAAAAATATCATACTGAAATCTGCTGTCACATGAAATTTAGAACAGCCTCATTCAATAGACATAATGCATGCGAGTACCACACACATCATTATTGAAGCGGAGCTAATACTTTTAAGCACGTCGATCGTAGATTGGTGGCATTGTCCGATTGATGCATCTGCACCGTCACGCAAACGTGTTAATTGATAGTGATTCTTCCTCTTAAAATGTATACCTTATTTAAACGCAAATGTAACGAGTTTGGCGAGAAACAAAATAATTTGTAATTATTTGCATGGCGCCGCGCAGTAGGTATAATCTCGGCAAAACAATATATTTAAAATAAAATTCACACTCGTTCTGTTATATAGACTCTAGTATAGAGAGCTGCTTAGTGCGTTAAATTCTTTATATGGACTACAGATGATGCTGAGAGTTTGTCTTGCAGAAAGGTGCATCTTTTGGATATGTTCCTAATACCGAATTTTACGTTTTAAATTACTCTCGTGATAAATATAATACACTCTATATAGGTATAACCTGACCGACTGTCCACTACATTCGGTTCGAAAACGATTTTTTGAATGTTTTGTATTTAAAAAAAATGGTATTCGTTCTATCCACGTACAATATTGTGAACTACATCCGGTGCAGGGATGATTGTCCTTCCAAAAAGGCGCATCTTTCGTATGTATACCTAATACTGGATTTTTCGATTTACGTCACCCTCTTAAATAAAACCATTTGTATAGCTATATCTGCAGCATAATTTGACCAGTCGCTCACTGCCGTTCGAAAACTTGCGAATAATTCCTCGCTAAACGGTCGAATGTGGTCAGTTATTTATTTTACACACTCAAATACACCAATTATCATTTAATATACAAACATATTTACACCATTCACATATACGCTAAAAAAATATTAGGTAGGTACTAGGTACTCATTTAAAGTTATATTTGATTCAGAGCGCTCGGTAAGAAATGCCCTTAAAATATGATGTTTTGCAAAATTATTTATTTGAATTTTATTTTAAGTCTCCTACATGGAACCTAAAATAATAATCGTACCAATTCAATTATATTCTAATATTAAAATCAACTGAGTAACATTGATTATTTAGAATGTAAAAAAAAATAAAAGCGGGTAAGTGCGGGTACCGCTTTGCCGTACATTATGTATGGATCATTATTATTTTATATTATAAGAGAGTTAAATTTGAATCCAATGATTGTTATCATTGTATACGAAAAACGATTCTGAACCTTCTATCAGTCGCGCGGGGTAAATAATCTCCCAGCTTAAATATAGACGTCATTAGTAAATTCCCAAGATAACACACTTACCTAATATTTTGTTTAGCTGTTGATATAATGTTTATCTACATTTAACAATAAAGAAGAACTTGTTATATTTAATCAGTTGGCCTGAACTGTTCGCTTAAGTCGATTGTGTCGTGTTTGGAAATTACAACCCAGGCACAACACCTGCTAAGTATGATTTATCTGGGGGGAACTTAATACCATCCGGACTGCACTGAACACGAACTACACACACACACACACACAGATACAAATATATGTCATATAATATATAATAGGGTACATTGTTTCCGTTTATTCTATTGGCAGCTGGCGTAGCAGCCGTCGGTATTCTTTCGTTTAGACAATGGTTTCTCACCCTTTTGCAGGCCGCTCAAATTGTCGATACCAATACTCGGCATAATAGCGACTGTTTTTTCGAGTTGATTAGTATGTACATTGTACATTGCACGCCATACTGAATCTTTTAATGTTGATCTACTTAGTAATTCATATCTTGGATCAACAAGTTGTATATATACTATATAGCCATATAAGTATATTTAACACGGTTTTTTGTTTATTGTTATTATCTTTGCGTTGGACATTTTTCAAACATAATTATAATTATAAAATAGTTTTAGTATATTTAGGAATAAAAAAAAACAACCATTCATTTTATAATTTTAATCTGATGTATCGTCATTTTTTGAAAATATTATATAATTTATGGAATCGGAAACATATTTAAATAAAAAAAGCAAATGGGTACCGCTCTGCTTTACATTAGGTGCCGTGTGGATCACTATTATGTATTATAAGAGTGTTAAATTTTAATCCAATGATAGGTATCATTGTATATGAAAAACGATTCTGAACGAAGATAATTTGTCAGCCTAGGATATGATTTCAAGTGGTTCTTGAAAATGGTTGAAAACTCTTAGCTACTTTCACAATATTTTTTATGAATTATACCTACAAAATAATTTGCAAATATTTATGATTTTGATGAATTCTTGTCAATATTTGAACTTCAAATGCTAATAAAAGAAAAATTGTGCCTACATGTATTCTTATAATTTTTAAATTACAGTAAGACTAACGTACGAGAAACTTTGTATTACATTTTCAAGTATTTTGATTGGGCCAAAAAAATTTTATAGATATTAAAAAGAAAAAAATTATTAAACAAAAACGAATATTTCAAATGCCTATAAATAGTATTAAAATAAGAGAAATATTTTGAAAATTAAATCATATAAATAAAACGCCAATATAATTAATTGGTGAAATTTTTAAGTATCAATGACTTATACTTTATGAATTAATAATTATAATTATTAATATTTAATTTCGTTTGAAGATAAATCGTTATCGATACGCGATTTCGTAAACATATACAATTCAAACGCACATAACATTTTTCCTATTATGATGTTTCCTGTTTTCTCTATATCTATTTGAAGGAAAATGTATGAAAAATGTAGTGTAGAATTTTTTAACCTTAGATATGAACACAAACAATTTTATGATTTTTAGTACAAAATTACTTGCAAATTTTCGTGATTTTGACATATATCGTAAAAACTTGAACTATAAATGCTTATAAAAAAAATTGTGACCATCGATTTTTGATTTTTTTTTTTTTTTACTAAAATAAAAAAAACTCATAGGGAACCTTGTATTAAATTTTCAAAAATTTTTGGCCATCAAAATTTATTTTAACGACACTTCAAAAAAAAATTCTCAGAAAAATCGAAAATTTCAGTGGTCTAGTAGCTTAAAGCAACTTACCTAAGACAGCAGTTCTAATTTTATATGTTTATATTTTAATATTAGAGTAAATTGATGATTTAATAAACTTTAAGGTAAGAATATTATCTGTGTTTTTTTTTTTGGTATTTTACGATATTTTTATTTTTAAATGAGTTAAGAGCATTTTAAAAATATTAACGGTTAATATAGTCATAACTAACTTAAAAATTAAAATATCGTAAAACTCAACGAAAGAACACAGCTAATATTTTTACCTAAAAGTTTGATAGTTAAACAATTTACTCTAATATTAAAAATAACCACATAACATTGAAACTATTAAACATAAATTTTGGTTTGTTAAGAGTAAATAAAATAGAAAAATACGTTATGTTGCCGTGCTGGTACTATATCCTTTTAATTTTTACACTTACCCTGCAGCGAGGGGATTCTATACTATGATACTGAGCGTTGTATAAAAATGCCACGTTGATGCCCATCAAAGGATCTTTACTCAAATTTTTCAATAAAAAACGTATTTTGAAACGTGGACCCAGACCTAAAAGCTAAAATATATATTTTATGTAATACCTATGTATTTATGACAAAATTTGTAATATATTATTATACTACTAATAGTGGTTATTCTCAGAAATTGATAATAGGGTACGGGACTAATAATAACTTATCTTTATGTCTTATATTAATTTAATTTTATCATATGAAATATTATATCCATGCACATTACATATAGTTTAATCGACACTTTTATGAAATATATTTATTTCTATAGAAGTATAGAAATATCCATTTAATGAATTTTAGGTTCATTTGATAATAGCCAATGGACACAAATTGTATCCATCTAGAGAATTGGAAATAATTTTATTAATTAATCTTATTTCAACCAAATTGTCCAGGGTAAATATTCACAGAATGCGTAAAATAATTTTCATAATAGTTTTTATAAGTTTTAAAATGTGAAAAAAAAATGTATAAACAAGTAGGTAGTACCTAAGTAAAACCAAGTTAATTAATAGAATGTTATTTTTTATATGTCATACCTTGTCTACTGTTATAGTTTAAAGACCCGCTTTTTCATAAAAAAAAAAAAAAAACATTAAAATCAATCGAAAACATTATAGATAAAATTGTAATAAACTATCTAAGTATTTAGAATACTTAATCTAGATTTTCTAACTATATCTATGTTATTATGACTATTAATATTAAAGTAATTTAAAACTTCAAAACATGTATTAATTTTACATTAAATTAATATAGTGACGGTACAAGTTTTATTTTTATTTAATCCTTTATCTTAAACTATAAGTTCAATATTAAATCGATGAAAATCAATAAAAGCTAATAAAGTAACATTTGATTTGTCTATTTTTTAGTTTTATTTAGGTCTTTAATAATGCTGTTCTAGTAAATTTGTTTTGTAATTTAATATTAAAAATATCTACTTCCACCTACATATTTATGAGGCTGGTTGTAAGTGTTCAAATACTCATCACACATTTTCATAGTATAGGGATATAATATAGAAATGTAGCCCTTTTAAACTCTCTCTGCAAATACCACTAATTAGTAATTACTACTTTTTAATTTTTATACTTGAGCAGACGTGTGTAAAAATTGACTTGTAATTTTTTGTTTGATCGAATTTAACCGTTCGTTAGACACTACCATTTGCAATATTTGCCACGTTTGTTGAGTTCTTACGTGCATTTCTATAAAAAGAAACAAAAAAGAAATATTAAGCAATTCATTTAAATTCTGAATTTTTTGTTTATTATTTACCTTTGCAGTGTTCTCTCTCTCTTAAAGTCTGTTCTATGAACACATTACTTCTTTTTGGTATGCTCAAATTACCTTGGACGTGCGCCGTCAACGTCGGGCGAACACACAAGTCGAACGTCGCTGTCCGTTTCAAGAGTTTTATGTCCATTTTTCCGTCTAATATTTTTTTAATTATTTAGGTTGATCACTATTTTATATAATATCTACTATCTAGTTAAAATATGTTTATTTAAACATTATCTGTGGTATGCAACTATAAACTATATCATAACAGTATAATTATACTAGGCAATTTATTGATTATTTAATCTATTTGTTAGGATTGTGAGTTAAATGAATCATAGTCATGAAAAAACACGCACTCGGAATTTATTATACATTTGAAAATAGTAAAAATTGCACCAAAAATTCCAAAAATATTATGTAACATAAATTCACAATTTATAACTATGAGTTTATGACATTGAAGATACCTTCAATTTAACCTTCAACCTTCTCTATCAATAAAATAATATATGTAAATGATGATTTAATATTATACACATATTAGGATGGCTTAAACCTTAAACACTATATATAAATTATATAAATCAGGGGTGGCCAATTTTTTTTTTGGTTACGATCTACTAAAAATATACTTCACCTTTGAGGATCGACTTCCATACAAATTTTTTTTTATTATTGAATAACAATAATATTATTAAGGTATAACATATAGGGCGCTTGGCCCTAAAAATAAATGTCCACGATCGACTGTTTGGCCGCCCCTGATATAAACCGTCAAATTTATGAATTTATTGACACAAATATTTTAATTCAAATACGTAAAAAAATATAAACATAAACATCTAAAACATGCAAGCTGAAATAGTATGTGTCTTAAATAAATTCGTATTAAGTTGATACTCGCGAAAATCATTAATTTGTAAAATAATTATTAAAATCACAAATTTGTTTATTATTATCAAATATACTCACTGGTAGTAATCATGATCAAAGCGTTTTCTTCTTGTCCAAATCTTCCAAATATGATGCAAGTCGCTGGGTCAGGCATGGGAATTTTGTGGACCACAGTCGAACCGCAATACATGAGAACCAAACCCTTTGAGTGTCCATCAGTGTTGATCACATTACACGACACAACTGTCATTTCAAGTGACATGCTTTGCACGTACATGTTCACCATTGACATAGGATCTCCAGGTAACTTAACATTCCATAAAGAAACACACTGCAATAGGTAAAAGGAGTTATCGATGAAAAAAAAATTGAAAAATGTTTGTATAAACTAATAAACTATACAATATACATTATACATATTAAATATGTGTATAAAGTAGACGAAGCTGAAAGTGCTGAAAAGCATAACATGTCTGCATGTTATTAAAATATGTAATACACGGTTCCTATTTATCGTACAACACGCATTTTGCATCACCACTTATAAGTATTACGATTCACTTTGTGGGGAGGGTAGTTTATAAGTACTATCAATTTAGGACCATTAAGTTGTGTTACCACACTCATCTGAGTTTAACCGTTTAAATAACATATAATATCATTATGATTTAATTGCTGTCAAAATAAATGTTTTAGATTTATGCCTGAGTATATTATACTCGACTACATAGAATTTTAGTATTTTTCATGAATATTAAATATGTCTATATATACCTATGTATAAAAACACCATGAAGAATTATACGAAATATAATGTTACCTTTAGCGTATAACACTGTAATAGTCCGTCTATAGTGCAGCAGATGAACTTGTCGATACGGAGTATTACAGACACAATCGCGTGTGTCGTTTCAACCTTAAAGCCGCTCGTCGAAGATTTTGAAAAAATGTACAATCTGCCCGTTCTTGTAGCTACAAGGATTTTGTAGTCGACGTCGTATAACCCAATAGCAGACATATACGCTGTTTCGCCCTGTAACTGATAAGTGCATGAAATATTATCTATTTTCTGTCGAAATATTATAATATTATACTCAAAAAATTTCGAAAAATATTTTATAACTGTAAGAATCTGTTTATTTTAAAAATAAACGGATAAATAAATATAATACGTATAGGTAGGGTTGTTCGATTAAAAATATATTAAAATTATGTCTATGAATTATTTGTAGTTTCACTCTCTCTTGGATTGTTATAGCTTTAATATTATTGTAAATATACCTACTAGTGTGACTATTTTTGAAATTAAAAGTAAAAATATTATCTAACATTTCAATAACATCCTTTGAAGTAGTCCTAATAATGATTAATGATTTTAGTTCTTAGCTACCCTGTACTAGGTTTGCACTTTACAGATAGCTAACAAATAGACATAACATCAGCAAATAATCATATACTATAAAAAATACGATTTTTATATATAAAATATACTTTAGTTTTTAAAATTGTATTGGCTTATGTAACTAGGTACGAAAAAACGTCAAACACCCAATTTCATATACTATACACATATGTGTATTAGTGTAATACACATTCATATACAGATATATATATAGTGATGTTAATCTAATATTTTGATCTGGATTAATGATTTTTAAAGAAAAAAAATGTAATTGTATTTAACCCAAAAAAGCTTCACATAATATATTATACTACCTAATGTGTAATGACTAAGAAGTAATAAGTATAAATATATAGTAATTATACGATTTTAACATAGTAATATAGTATACCAGATACCTATTATATATCAAATAGATTAAACTTATCAGCCCCTAAAATTAACAAATTTCATACTACATACATAGACCCAAATCGGCCAAATCTAACATAGGACATAGGCAAGTAATAAGTTATTACTAATAACAAAAAATATTGTTTAAAACACACTTTTAAATTTCGTACTATTCCGAATAGTCTATTCGAAGTGTGTCATAAACTCGTACTATGCATACAATTTTAGGGGCTAGTACCTATGTATAAATAGTATGTATTCAATGCTATTATACCTAAAGCTAAAATATCAAATTAAATATCAACTAAGGTAATCTGGAAAGAAAAACTTGATAATACAATATTATAAAATACATTATTGTATAACATCTTTTGAAATAATATTACCTCATATTTATCGGGTAAAATTTTAAACGATTCAGTATCGAGTATGCTGATCATATCAGTGGTTGCTATTACCAGACAACTGACCCCATGTACTTCGCTTTTATTCCTTTTCAACTCCGTAACACATGTTATGGTGTGCTAAAAATTAAACATTCTAAGTACTTATTTTATCGACAGTTGAGTTTGATGAAAAAGTTATTTTACTTAATCAATAATATTATAATACTTGCTTGTTTGACTAGATTATTTTTTCTGTATTTCTCAAAATATTCGATGAGATGACACTCGTTTAAGCATAACATTTGCTGTGACGTTGTCGAAAGATTCACGAATCCTATTGTCGACGACAACACTTGCAAATGTTTTAGCAAATCAAACACATCTTCGCTTTCTTGCCACAATTTACATTCTTCGGTATCTCTTATTATCGTTGATTGAATTGAATATTTATGATAGGGCTTACAATTTCGATAAAAGTATATCTCGTTTTTTATCACTACAGCTACACCTGTAGAAAATATTTCATTCACACATAATAAAATATTAAAATAATAATACCATTTTATTTTCATAAAATGTATAGATTACTCTCCGTGAAATTGTGTTATAAATAATAATTGTATAGCTTTTAATATTATTATGTATTAGGGCGATTTTATTTAGTTATATGTTATAATGAATTTGTGTAATTTTTTGTTAATACGTTTTATCTAAAGTGCACTCTCTAAAAATTTTATTTTGGTGTAAATTATCTATATTATAATGTTATATACATATTTGGTGTCGATTTTGGTGCAAATTCAGTTCAAGCTCTTAATACTTATAAATTATAATATTTTTTCCATCATAGAGGTAAAAAGTAACACAATCTAACATTGCAGATAATATATTATCATCAAACCACGAGACTAAGACACTAGAATCAATTGAAAATTAGTTAAAGGGATTAAAGGTAGATTGGCTTAGTTGATTAGTGAACACGCTCTATACACATATAACATATAAACTATAATAACGATAAAGTTCAGATGATTGTCGATTTACTATTGAACTATCAAAGTTAAGTTATTACTGAACTTATTAATAAAATATAAATGATAAAAAATAACATGTATAAATAAACACACGTATAACTAAACACACGTAAACATACGTATTACTGTTTAAAAATAAAATAATTTATACAACTCAAAATAGGTTTTTATTCTTTATTGTTAAAATTATATGATATACCTAATATAATTTAATGATATTCATGTTTTTCTTCGGTAAAAATATGTCGTCTATCTGTTAATAAATGCTTGTATATCGAAAATGGTCGTTCACTATTAACTGAAGTTATTGGAGAAATTTAAAAGAGTTTAAAATCATTGGGTCTTGATAGTTATTATAACTATATACCTAACTATATTATAAAATTAAATGCATTACATCGATAACGACGTTATAACGATTAGATAACAGCAGATGAACTTTTTATTTTAATGCGATGGAATCATCTCAACTATATTATTGTACGAATGAACTTTGAATTTCGTAAAAATTTAAATTAAGGAGAAAATATTATTAGTTGGTTAACGTCCAAGTTCTATTAAAATTATTGTAAGCCAAATTTGTGTATCAAATTTTCTACTCTAAACTATCATACAACATTTTTTATAAATTTTAACTATTGAATAATTTGCAAATATTCGTGATTTTGACGAATGTTTGTCAATATTTGAACTTCAAATGCTAATAAAAAAAAATTGTGCCTCTGTATTCTTATAATTTTTGAATCATCATAAGATGATCATTAAGAACTTTATATTAAATTTTTAAGCATTTTATCTTAGCCAAAAAAATGTTATCAATATTCATAAAAATAATAATAATAATAATAAACAAAAACGATTATTTCAAATGCCTATAAAAAGCATTAAAATAAGCGAAATATTTTGTATATTAAATCATGTACAGAAAATGCCAATATAAATAACTGGTGAAATTCTCAAGTATCTACCACCCATACTTTTTGAATAATAACAAATATTAACGCTTCAAGTTTTCTCTTTTTCTATTTTAAAAAATTTATGAAAAAGTTAGTGTTAAATTTTTGAACTTAAGATATATAAATACAGAACATTTTATGAATTTTCAACTAAAAAATAACTTGTACATTTTCGCAATTTCGACAAATGACGTGAAAAATTGAACTTAAAATTTCAAATATTTACAGTGATTAGTTTTTGAGTTACAACCATTTAAAAAAATCGATTTTGTCGAAAATTGGTTTTGCGTAAAACTTACCCCTTTTTCCGTCAATTTTTTTTGTTTTTTAAACTCTTGGAAAGTTTTTACTTTTGATCAAATACAAATCATTGTTTAATAATACACATTCATCACTTCATTCAGAATCTAAAATATTAAATGTGTGCATCGGAGTATAACGTCATCATTGAAAATGCAATAACCAAAATAATCTTTGAATATAGGTATCTACCACATTATATTATTATACGGTTGTGATTTTGCGAATGTTGAATAATCATAATTGGTTCAAAGTAGTTATCTATATCTAAGTAAATTCTAACAAATTACTTAGTTGAATATATTTTGTTATGTATATTACATATTTATAAGTATAATACATTAATATGTCAAAAATCTTAGGGAATATAGGCATAGTATAGCTAAGTACCGCAATCCTCTTTTCAATATTGAAACGTGCTAATTTTAAAGATATATTATAATTTATCTTTATTGATATGTTCATTCTTTTATTAAAATAACATATTTTCAATATTATTGAAACCGAATTTACAATTATATCAATACAGATAGTTCTAATACAGATATTTTAAAACAATACGAGAATAAATAAATAAATAAATAATAAAATATGACATAATAATTATTATTGATTTGTGATTTTATTATGTAGGTAGGTACGTGCTGCATTTAACATACTCGTATAGTTAAATGGTATTAAACTAACAAATAGCATTTTTTTTTTTAATTTATTATCAAACAAAGGTATATAAATTTAATAACGGTTGGAACTGTGAACCGTATGATTATAGTAAAATTTTAGCAAAATCAAAAAAAGACCATGCATTTACCTGACTTATGTACAAACATAATATTTGAATGCGTGTTTATGATGTTTATGAGAAGCAATATGATATAAAAACATTGTAATATGAATCGATCAAAATATAAAATGCAGTAAATTATATAATAGTTTTTGGAATTTGTTAGAGATCATACGTGATCCGGCAAAACAACGCATTTATATTTTGGTCGAAATATAGCGTGCAGTACGAAACACCGTGTGAAAATATGACTGTATACAGTGTACACCCCAAAGGTGCGGCTGAAATAACACAATAGCGGACGATTTTATTTTCCTTTTTAATCTCCGCGAAAACAGAAAACGCGCGGGCTACGTTAAATACAATAATATATTACATTATAAACGCCATCTTGGGGTCGTCATTGTATTGTTCGCCGACCCTCTTTAATCGTAAACGCCGGTTTTGTTGAGTTATGACCCCGTCCCTAAATAACATACGAGTTGCGGCCGGGTTTATGAATGGTACATCAGGGTTATAAGTAAATAATAATTTTGTGTGCCGAACGTGCGCGCTACGATCTCCAACACCCGTGCTCGCCGTGCACTGCACCGGTCGCACACGACGGAGGGTTTCCAAACTACGGCCCACCGACAAGTTTTAATCGACGCCCCAAATAATTACAAACATCATTCAGCGCGACGGCCGACGGTAGTGGCGTGAAACTATAAGTAAAAAAAAAAGCGTAATAGCCATGAACGTATAGTAACAGGAGTAAGAGTTTTACCATTGAAAAGCCGTCTTAATTTATGTTAATCTATTGTCCAGCACTATACAGGGCAAACGACTGAACATATAAAGTTGTATAAGGTATCAATCGATCAGAAATGTTGCGCAGATAGGAACAGAGGAACTCGCAAACGGATTGGTTAGATAGTTTATAAGTTATAATCAAAAATGTCCAAGTACTTTTAAGACCGATTTTGTGTACGCAACGAAATACATAATAATATTCCCTCCGATCCGCCGCTTATTATCAAATCCCACTACTCTAAACCGTTTTGGTAACGGTGGCGGCGGCGGCGACGGATGGCGCGGTCTCTCGGATGCCGTTGAATATAATAATAATATAATATAATAATATTCTAATACCAACGATGCTATCTGGATTATTATTACTAATATATACACTAGAGTCTATTGGCGATAGAAAGCTTATCAATTTTTAGGTCGGCGGGGGGTGGATTTGTAACGGGCCACTGGAAAAATAACATATTATAAATGATACACAGCGAGCCCCGTTACAGCTTATCACTTTCTATCGCCAATAGTACTATACAATCAAATAAAATCGTGACTTATTTTATAAAAAAAAAATAGCTGATATCACACCAAAAACACTTTGTTACAACTCCGTGTGAAAAAAAGCCAAGTTAAAAAAAAATAAATTTAGTAATGATTAAATCTTTAAAAGACGTGATGTAATATGGAAATGAAGTAAAATGCCATTTTATAATATTATAAATACCTATGACGACAAATAAGATCAATTGTAATGTTAAATACTTAATCAACATATTGTTTATACCTACATTATTAATTATGAAAAAACTATAGGTATGTAGTGATTACTTAATTGTATTTATTTAAGTATACTTCTACGTTTACCAAATAGTTAAACAATATTATATTGATTAAATATTTAACATTACAGTTGATCTTATTTGTTATTCGACATAGGTATTTTTAATATTATAAAATGGCATTTTACTTCATTTCCATATTACATCACGTCTTTTAAAGATTTAATCATTACTAAATTTATTTTTTTTAACTTAGCTTTTTTTCACACGGAGTTATAACGAAGTGTTTTTGGAGTGATATTATATACTAGAAATATCTGTGTAATAATATCCTGAAAATGTATCGTGCGCTGCAAGTATCGCAATCATCAAACCCGTGTCATAATTTACCACCTGAACGATTTCATTCAAACGCAACGGCGAGAGTGACTATTAATTAGTATCTATAGTATTAGAATAAACTATATAGCAGAGATTGCGCTAAGAAAATTTTAGGACTGCCCAACATTTTAATGTTTTTGTACATGCAGATTAATAAATAAATAATATTGAAGCCTTTGGTGGCGGTCCACATATCAAATTATATCATATCCTTGTAAATTGTAATAGTAATAATATGGTGACATTTGTTGGATAAGAATAAAAAAAATGTGTTTACTTTATATTTATAAATTATAATGAATCAGTATGTACCATTTAAATAATTAAATAGGTAGGTATACCATATGTATAGTAAGTTAGTATAGGTATTTTACCTTTTTTAAATCCATGTTCGCTACGCACGTCACTCTCACTTCTTGGTTTAAGTATTTACCAAATCTATAGTATTTGTATATACTGATTAGTAAAATAAACTAAAATAACGTTACGATTTTACGAATACAATGTTGTAAAATGTAAATATTAGCAATATTTAAACAATTTGACAGTTATGTATTTAATATTTATCACAGATATCTTATACTATATAGAAATCAGCTGTGGT
>VUJU01004591.1:0-17844 GCA_009835225.1 Aphis craccivora
CCCCCCCCCTTAAATGCGCCACTGTTGCCTGGAAAAGATTGGGTTGAATTATTTTTGAAAAGAAATAATACTCTCACACTACGATTTGGTGAAAATGTCAAGCGTGTGAGAGCAGCTGTATCAACATCTGTATTAAATGAATATTTTGATAACCTTGATGAAGTTGTAAAAGATGTACCTCCAGGTAATATTTTTAATTATGACGAAACAAATTTTGTCGATGACCCAGGTAAAAAACTTGTTGTGGTAAGACGAGGTACCAAGCACCCAGAAGTTATAAAAGATACGTCAAAAACAAGTGTATCAGTTATGTTTTGAGTGTCGGCTGACGGAAAAATGCTACCACCCTACACAGTTTATAAAGCTAGACATATTTATCCAACTTGGATTAAAGGGGGAGTAGAAGGAGCAGGCTATAATCGGAACGATAGTGGGTGGTTTGATATGCCCATATTTGAGGATTGGTTTATAACATGTTTTTTACCTGCTTGTCGTAATTTGGTCGGACAAAAAGTTATTATAGGTGATAATTTAGCTAGTCGTTTATCATTAGAAGTAATTCAACTTTATGAAAAAAATAACATTCGTTTTGTATTACTTCCCCCAAATTCGACACACTTATGTCAACCGCTCGACGTCGCCGTTTTTAGACCGATTAAAAGATGTTGGCGAAATGCTTTAGATACCCGGAAAGTCAAAAACTCTGGACCAATACCTAAATCCGAATTTCCCAAACTACTTCGACAAACTTTAGAAAAATTAAATGAAACTATGCAAAATAATATTAAGTCAAGATTTAGTGCAACAGGTATCTACCCGTTCAATAAGCAAAGTTTTAAATAAAGTTCCAAGTCGATCTGAAGAAAACGACGATGATATATCAAGGTCGTGGACTGAAGCATTTGTTGATATTTTATTTGATGTAAGAAATAAAAAAGATACAATAAAAAAATGTAGAGGAAAAAAAATTAATGTATCTGCAGGAAAAAGTGTAAGAATAGATGATATTAAAAAAAAAGACGAACTACACGATATTGATGACTTAGATGATCCCGACAACGTTCAGGAAGAAAATTCAATTGATATTTATGCACCTTCTACCAGAGGGACACAAGGCAACGATTTATCGGAAATAATTAACGAAGAAGATTGCATTGATCCAAATATTGTACCTATTGTCGGTATTGATAGTAGATCATTTTCAAAAAATGATATCAACTCAATGGTATGCTGCAAGTCTTCGTGTGAATACAATTTTACTTGAGCCTTAAATTTTAATACAATAGTGATTAATCGTGAGTAGGTAATTTCATCTTCCCCTGAAGTAATTCCAGCGGAAAGTTCCGGGGGTAGTTGAGGCTTTGCCGATTTTAATATATATATATATAAGGTAATCTCATCTTACAACTAGTTACCTTCTGAATTTACCTGACGATTAGACAAATATAAGGTATCCTACTTTGCTAATAATAATAGTTAGGTTTGCCTAGCATATAGCAATATTATCGGGTAAACAGACACTATATTTTGTAGGTACAATCTAATGTTTGAGTTGCATAAGTACCGCAGAATCGAAACCACTTAGTTCGGTGAAAATAAATTGATAAAAAAAATTATCGTGGATACTTTATTACTTTATACGGTAGGTAATAATAACCCAAGGAAATATAATAGGTATCTTATTTTGATTCAACTTATATTAATGGAAATAATAGTAATGATTGTACCTAGATTGACTAGATTCTCTCTTCAACTTTAGAATGTCAGACACCAAACGATTAATAATAATAACATAGGACATATAATTTTAGCGAAGGATGGAACAGTTCATTCAATAAATTAGATGGGTCGGCTAATTAAAATTTGCGATCTTTGGAATTAGATAAATATGCTAGTCATTTAACAAAAATGTAAAAAAAAAAACCTAAAATATACAAAAAAACAATTCACGAAGCATGTACACAGCACGAAAATAAAATAATAACTAACACACAAAAATAATTTGCCTTACTTTTAATTTTTTAATTTATAATATATTGACATATAATTCATTAATATAGCACTAATTATTATCATAAATATTATGATTATTATTTATGTCTTTTAACTACCTGTTTAATGTTTTGTTATAACACATTATGTGATATGTATACATTTTTTCTACCTGAAATAGTACAAACTAATAACTATCCACCGTACTAAGTGTCCAACAACCATATATTGTTTAATATTATACATATATATTTTACTTATTTCATAATAGTTAATGAAAACATTATTTATTCTACAGTTATGAGAGAATTTTTCCAGGATTATAAAATATTGTATCCTAATCAAAAACTAAAATCACTCTTAAAGTTCCGTTTTTAATTTAATACAAAAAAAAAAACATTTGGTACAGTTTAAATTATGAACTACCTACTAATCGTTCTCGTCGTTCTTGTCATTCTGTCTTTAGCTATACATAAATAATAATGACAAATAAATTGATAAAGGTAACTTATGTCTAAACGTAAATTGTTACATTTTACTACCTATTACATTTATTTATTAATACTCCAAAGTTTCCCTGTTTCAGATAAAACAATTTCAATTCTACAATAAAAAAAAAAACATTTCTTTATAACAGTTAAAAATTCTAATAACAATCAATGTTAAAATTAAATAAAAACAAAAACAAGTACTTATAAATATTGATAAATCATATATTTTTTAAAGAACCAGGTAATTATTATTTTAAATAAAAATTGTTTTCTTATGACTGTATTTAAATTACAAAATGTTTATAAATTATTATAAGTAAAATACTACCACAATAAATTAATAGTTCAAAGTATTTAACTTTAAAAATTAAAAGTAGATGCCAAATTTGCTCACCATAATTTGACAAAAAAATAAAAAATTAAAATTAATTCTATAATATGGGTTTTGGAACCATTACTCATAATAATTATTATAAGTATTGAAGATTAAGTTTAAAAATATAATAATCATTGCTTAATAATTACAAATAGCACATAAATAATAATAATAAACACATAATAAATATTTTGCAGTGTTCAAATAGCTGTACTATAGTTACATTTATTTTTACCATTTGAATAAATTACAATACATCTATAATTATCTTAAAAAAATTTCAAAATTTGCTTGGGTACAATAAAAAAAAAAAATTAAATCTTTGTTATAGAACTTCATAGTAGGTACATATAATAACTTATTGCCAATAATGTTACAATACGTTTACAAAGTAATGTAATTTAACTTTTTTTTATAAATAAGTTAAACTACGTCGAATAATAAGCTTTATGTCACTGATGATTTGGCATCATACCATGTTGTGGTCCCATAGCTGACATTGGTACATTACCATAGTTATTACATCCAGGTCCAACCATATTTGGATTTTGTCCAACCATATTAGGGTTTTGTCCAACCATATTAGGGTTTTGTCCAACCATATTAGGATTTGGCCCAACCATATTTGGATTTTGTACTACCATATTGGGGTTCTGTCCAACCATATTAGGATTTGGACCAACCATATTAGGATTTGGGCCTCCCATATTAGAATTTGGACCAACCATATTAGGATTTTGATTCATCATGTGTTGTCCCATTAACGGTGAAGGGACTGGACCTCCAGGAGTCATTTGTGGGTGCATGTTCATGGACGCAGGTGACATTTGAGGTTGGGGTTCAGATGGTAGTACAAAATTTGTCATTAAATCTCGAATAGCTGGGAAAATGGAACATTCACTATGATTAAGAGCGAATTCAGCAAACCTCTTCATATGAAGACTAGCAGCAGATATGGCTGATGCTGGACCAGCATCTCTCTTTTCAGCCAGTTGTGTAAGATTAGTAGCAGTATCATAAACCAGGGGCAAGACTAATGAAGGCACTTCATTGCTGTTGTATGTTATTCCAATTCTAGTGATTTGTAAAAAAAATAAAATTTTATTTCTACAAATCAAAAGGGCTTCTTTGCCAACTGGTACTATTGGAGTTGCTGATGGTGGTATTCTGAGACACCATTGAACTGTCCATTTCATTTGGTGTTGTTGAATAAGACCAGGAATCATTTCTAATTTAATTATTTGAATAAAGTCCTTAAGTACTGTATATGGGCAATTCAGCATTCTAGTGAACCCGAGTAATGTATTTGGCTTACATGGTGGTATTGCTACTTTAGTTTCAAAAAATTTTTCTAAAATATTTAATTCTTCAACATTCCATGGATCTTTTTGTTCTGGATTACATGATATTTTTAAATGTAATGACTGGAAATGTTGCATATTAATAAAAGCTCGACATTGCAATGTTTCAACTTTAAAATTTACTACACCAGGCTCAGAGGAACTCAAAGCAATTAGATTTTCTTCAGTTTGAACAAATCTTTGTAAATTTCTTCTCATATAAACACAGCCTAAAAATCTCTCCAGAGGGCACTGTTTGGGAGCAGGAAGCCCTTGTGGATGTGCAGTTGGTGTGCATAATGCGTTCAATGCTTCATGAGTAATAATAGTAGGAACTGCTCCAGCCCAAGACTTCTGAGGAAGCACTCTAGAAGTATGACCATATCCACTCTTATGATCAGGACTTTGTAAAGAATGTCCTGCAGGTGATTGTCCCTGAGCTCTGGCTGGAGATAAGCGAGGTAAACCAGGAGAACCAGGCCAATTAGATGCAGCAGGTGATGTCATGCTTTGAGATTGAAATGGACTTACTTCCGGTGGATGTGTACTAGAACTCAATCCAAATCCTGAACCTGGACCTGGTGAAGAGTTTGGTAACATTCCTGCTGGGCTAGGTACATGTAGTGGATTGGAAGGAGAGCTAGCTAATAAACTTGAACCTGGCGAAGGATGTGGTAACATTGAAGGGGATGGGTTAATAGCTGATGGTGGAGATGCTAGGTTAAAGGACGTCACTGGGCTATTATTAAACTGCTGTTGTGTATTTTGAGACATACTAGCTACTCCGACTGCGGGATGTGGACTTGCTGGTGTGTGCGGATTACTTCCTGGTGTTGTATTACCAGTAGAATGAAATCGTAAACCTTGTGCAGGTGACTGAGGACCTCTATGCGAAGAACTTAAAAAGTTACCTTCTACATTATCCATAGTGATTGGTGAAGGAGGGTTATCATCTTCAGATTGAGATCGTCGTCTAAATACATTTGTCTCGTCTACATATTTGGATAAAAATGCTTTTAATCCAGGTGTTGGCGTATACTCGGAAATGACAGATGTTCTATCATATCTACTATAAGCGCCGTCTCTAATGCTAACTAAATTTCCCCAACGCAATGTAATTTCCAAGCAATATTGTCCTTCATAAATAACTTTAAGCAAATTTGTAGAATTAGCAACTACTCCAAATGTAATCACTGGTACTTGTGGTCTGACTTGTAAAACACAAAGTTGTGGTATTGACGGTAACTTACAAATAGCAGTAAGGGGGTTTAGTGTATCAAGCATTTCATGTATAAGCAATGATAGCTTTTTATTGTTGTTTAAATAACCTTCAAATTGTTCTTTAATTAAGTTATGAGGATTAATGCTGCTATTAAGTGAGCCAAAAACTATATTAAATTTACTGTTTGTTGAATTCCATTGAATAGTGGCTGTTGACCGTCTATGAGTACCATATCCTATAACGAGTTTTAAATAATTATAACTCTTTATACTAATCATTGATGCCAAATTATTCTTTTCAGATTGTAAGTAAGGTGACAAGTCTTCCACTAAAAAGTATAAATGAACAATCTGAGCCCAGTCATTCAAAATGGTTTCAACTGTTTTTGACATGTTTTCAGCAACACTGACATCATAATTAATGTAAACTGGTCGTCTAGCTCCTTGTTCTCTACTATGCCTACTAGGTAAGGGACTTCCATAAAATACATATTCAGTTGTCCAACATCGAGTTGTGCCTTTGCCATAAACACGTATAGATATGGACAAAACTCGCTTGCATAATGACATCCATTTGGGATTTGTTGCTTCAATACCAGATGGAGGTGGTAATGATAAAATTTTTAAAACAAAAGTTGTAGCATTTGCTTCAATTTGAACACCTTGATTACTGATGCCACATTTTGTCAACTCTTGAGCTAATACAGTAAATGGTAGTCTTTCATCGCATAAAGCTACAATATGGGCGAGTTCTGGTATAAAATAAGCTGGATGTTTAAGTAATTTCCTTGGTTTATCTGGACGTACTATAACTCTTTTACGACTATTTGGATCCATCTTTTCTTGGTCTTCTTCAATGACAGCTGTAAATGGCCCATGTGTAGCTACAAATTTTTCAATTGTCAACAGTGTCATAACTTTTAGGTACATTTTTGGTATGTCTACCTCAATAGATTCATCATTAGGATTATCTTCAATTGATGATTTTTTCACATTAGCTAGATAAAATTTATACTCAATTCTACAAGGAGATTTTTCATTTTCAGCAAACTCAACAATTAATATCATATTTGAAATTTTATGAAGCTTTATATACATTCGATGGCGACTTATTTTTGACATAGGGTGATCCGCATGATGTAATAATGGTAATCTTTCATAAGCTGTTCCAGGAAGATGTTGCAAAGTTGTTTCACACCGACGTTGAGTAATCCAAAATCTTAAATCACTTATAAGTAAAGGTACTTTACTATGCTCATTATTAAGTGCTTGTTGTAATGCAACCATACTTGGAGGACTAAATTCAGGAACATGGCATTGAAGCATACCCGTATGTGTGTCAACTGTTATTAATAACTGTTCAGCACGTAAACAAGGATTAAGTATTGCGACTGATAAAATTGATGGAGAACCTTGCAAAGTACATTCTACATCTTTTAACAAATTTTCTAATTCAACTTTAAGTTCAGAGAGACGAATTTTTGTACGTACATGAATTGTATGCACTAATAATCTTTCCATCGATAATGAATCTGTACCAATTGATTTTTCTGTTATCTCTGCATCTTTTGTACCAAGAGAAGGTGAATGTAAAATACCTAATGGCTTATTAGGCTCTTTATCGTCTACATAGATTGTCAATGAATATCCGAATTGTTCAGATACACTACGTGAAAGTTCTCTCCAATAAGAAACAACTAGACACTTGCCCGCTGTATACTCAGTTATATGTATATGCCCTTCAAGTCTATCTTTATATAAAGCTCTGGTTTGTGAAAACAGAACTTCTAGTTGCAAAGATTGACAAAAATAATGTAATACCATATACACTTGAGTCAATGGTTCACCTCCTGTACTACAACATTCCAATAACCTTGCTTGAACAACTTGATGAATATATTGAACTTGACGTGGATGTACTAAAGGTTTTCCTTCTCCAGTCTCTTTATCTTCAACCAATATCTCGATGTCTAATAATCTCCATGGTATATTCGGATTATCTCCCATCAGTGTTAAAGATACTTGAAACTCATTTTCCACTCGAAATGTCACACGGCCATTGGCTACTTTCTTGCAGCTCATTTCATTAATCAAATTACTACAAACCATTCGGTGCTGAATAACTCTATTAAGTTGGAGCAATGTTTCACGTTTTTCAGCTGGTGTTATTTTATCGGGAGGAACAATACGTTCACGAATACAAGCCGGCAACCGTGAAAAAGTACCTGTGGTTAAGACTTCAACTGCTGATGGTATATGAAAATTGGGCAATCGAGCAGAAACAACAGTTTCACGAGCAACTCGAGATAACATATCAGCAGTGTCTATAAACAACAAAGACTGCTTATCGAGAAATCCCATTATTTGAGTTGACTTATCTACTTTTGAAGCACTATTAGCCCATTTTACTAGGGCTAATAACCGTACAAATAGCTGTCGTGTTCGATTAGAAAATTTATAAATTTCAATTTTACGCTCCATATCTGGTTTACGAGGTAATAATTCAGCAAGCACAGTAAGCTCATGATATGTACGTTGTACAATAAAGTCAATTAGAACAGATAAAGAAAGAGATCCATCTGGAGGTAACCCATTACTCATATTGGGCTGATTGCCTTCTAAAGGTGTTGGAGGCATGGTAAGAGTGGTTTTAATAAATAATTTATCTGAAAAAATAAAAAATAGAATTACAGTAATATATTGTAACAATGTGAATATTATATACTTATTATACTTATAATATTATATTGAATACTATGTGAATATTGTAATCAATTACAGTCACATAGTTAAAATAAATTACATTAATAATAGCCAATATATACACAAACTGAGCTATAAGCTAGTATCTGGTAAATGGAGTTCATGGATATCAAAATTTGTTTATAGTAAAATACTTATACAATTATACATACATATTATATTCTAAATATACAGGGTGATTTTTTAAGCATGCTCACCCCATTTATATGCATATATTCAAATTCTGATTTTTGGAATTTTTAAATGTGGTTAAAGACAATAATATAAAGAACTTAGATTTTTCACAACATTTAAGGAGTATCCTGTGGTGATACCAACTTTGGTTTTTCAAACGAGACCATACATGTTTTAAAGCAAAATGTGAATCAGCTAATTTTTCTAAAAATTTTGACGTATTGTATTCAAAATTTGAACGAAAACTTCCGGAGTTATTCTCTTTTAAATACTAAGGAATAAGGATAATTGTTCATTATACTAAATACTTAGTAAATAGATACAAACTCAATGATTATAATTCGTTATGCAATATAAAATATTAGTTAATAATTACTACTTATTACTAAATGCTTATGGATTAATATTTAACCTGACAATTTTCAAAAACAAAGGACATATGTATACAATTATTTCCTTTCTATTTTATGGTGTACCTATGTTATCTTATAGCGTATAGGTATTTATAACTATATAAGCATAATTATTTACTTAGAATAAAATCGGTACTAAATAATCGTAAGTAATAGGTAACACGAGGGTTTAAATGGAGAGCAATAATTTTGTGGAATGTAAAAATGTAATAATAAACAATTTAAAAAACTTGTTAAAATACCTCTTTAAATAATTATTTTAATTGCTTCATTTAAACTGAGAATCTTGTAACATTTTCATGTTAATTTTGAATTTTCTTCTAACACACCACTGTGAAATACTCTGCTCCTAAACACAACTTAATATTAATAATTTTACTTTCAAGTTTTTAAGTACACATTGTTCAATACTACTGAATAATACAAATCATTATACTTATACTACCTATAAAAGATAATCAAAAGATTTAAATTTATTTAACACATTTTAATAAAATTATAAATAGGTATAGGTTCCTAGTGTTCAATTAAATATCTTAATGTCAATATTAAAGATTTAACCTCTAATCCAAAAAAGTGAATGTCAACATAGCTAAAAGACAACAGTGAATGTTCAAAATAGCTGAAGTATATTATTTTACAATTACTATCCTTATTATTTATCTGTAGTCATGTTACTACTTATACCTAAGTTATAAAAATACAGATAATCACAATCACTTTTATAGCTGGGTTATCTAATATTCAGGACTAAGCATAATAATATGGGTGGATTAAATACAACCACAATATTCGACAGCGACAATATATGTTAAATGTATGTTTAATAGATTTTTGCACATTAAATGGTTGGAATCACAGTTTTAATCACTTGGATTATGTCACACTTTAGTAAACTTATAGAAGGGTTCAAACAAGAATAGACTAACACAGAAATGAAAGTAGATAGCAGTACACAAGAGGACAAAACCCAATAGAAAATTAAAAATTTCAAGATAGGTACTGTAATAAGAATTTTATAAATTCAAAAACAGTACATGAAAAGAAATATTGTCACCTAATTATTTGAAAGGCTATGCCTATAATTTATCATTAAACACGTATACTTTAGCTGTTTGAACATTTGTTATTATGTCTTTTAACTATTTTAAGCTGGGCTATCTTGCCGTTGATATTTTTACATTCACAATTTTGATTTTGACGTGATACCATAAGAAAATTAAAGCATTGTAATATTATAACCAATTGGTATATAACTCACTACCTATGATTCGGTTGTTTTTAAATAGTCAATAACAAAAACCTTTAGCAAATAACAATATAAACAATAAGCAACATTACAATACTAAAATAATAATATTAATGTTGGTTGGTTATTCCCAAACAAATACTTACGTTGTTATAATACACTTTTTAGTTTCGGTTGTAGTTCTACGTTGAACTAGATGTCTGCATTAGAATTGAGAATACAAATTTATAATTTGATAAATTGGATATGAGATACGTTAAAAACTTGAGTTATAAGATAACGAGAATGACCAAGTTTAAACTTAATTGTCAATGAATAGCTCAAAAGGTATAATGCCGGGAATAACGTAGAGAACTAGAGATCAATGATTGAGGGACTGCAAGTGAGACTTACTGACACTCACACTCACTCCGCAGTAAGAAATGACTAAAACTTTTATGAGTTTTAACAGTTTATACCAACACTAAACGAGCCTATTAGTTAATAATTTAATATCACGAATCACGATTCACATTTCACGACGTTCCACACGGGCCACACTCGACGGTAGATACTAGAAAGTAAACAAAATATTATGCATTTGCGGCATTGGTAACTCTGGTAACCACAACGACAGTACGACACGACAGTCATTCTAATCCCCGTCGATTTGTCCGCCAACCAATTACGCCGAACGGCCGAACCCGTCGTTTTAAAATTGCCCGTTCGCTGATCGCTCACCTTTTTAGTTTCTGACGCTTCTGTTGAGAATTAAAAACGAAACATTGTCATCGCCGATAATTCCAATAAAATAAAAACAATACAAAACTCCAAACGGTTTTGGTAAAATGATGATCGTCACCATTTAACCGTTCCATGGTGTTTAATTTGTAGATTCAGTCCGTGGTTAAATATATTTATCCACGATTCATACAATAATAAACACAAACACCTATTAAATTACATTAAAAAAATATAAAAGGTTGTATTACATTACATATACATTTTAATGGTAATTGGCACTAATTGCTATTAAAATAGTTCGATTATTTAGGACTTTTTGATACTATAAAAAAAATTAAAATTATAACTGTTACTTATATTTATTTATACCTACCTTTATACTCACTCAGACAATAAATAATAACGCATAATATGCATCACGGACTAACACATAATTACTAAGGTATATTTTAGTCCGTTCTGTGGCGATATGCATAATCGCAAAGATGCAATTCAGGGGAGGGGCTTGGATGTGCATAGAACCCCAAAATTAATTTATGTTAATTTCGATTTTAATAGTAACAGCCAACAGGTATCCATAACCATAAAATAATATCATGAAAAAAATAGACAGGCTTCAATACTTCATCGCCCCCAGTTTTTTCATTGAATTTGTGCCCCTGATATAATATTTAATATTACAATTTACAAGTAATTTATAATAATGTTTTTTACTAAGAGTCTAAGAAGGTATTATAATAATAATTGGATCTATCAATTTATGATCTAAATTGTGTACCTATATTATTGAAGTTTAAAAATCGTTAATTCCTATTCACATTACGTCACGAAAGGTTAACAACCGCGAAGACTATTTTAACCTCGGACATAGGTAACCTATGTACATTATATTTGGTATAAAAAATAAAAATATATGTAACTATACAAATCACAAATAATTTATACCATATCACAATTTCTCAAGAACCTACACAAAGTATAAATTGTTTATTTATTACGAGTTCATCATTATATGGCCTGTGAAGATAAGATATTACGAATCTCCTGTTCTCTGTACCTATGTTGGCGAGTACTTAACGAACTCGTTTTATCTATCCTACTATTCCTACTATGCTGTTGCAATACAATATATAACTAATACCTACCTGAAACCCATTACCTATTAATTATTACATATTGTAAACATGTTAAATGTTAATTGTTTTATTAGAATTACTATTCCGTAGGTTTTTATATTTATATTCATGTAAGTAATGGAATATATTATACCTAGGCAGTTAACTCTTAAAAAAGTGATAAATTAATATTTAGCATTATACCAATCATTATGTATACTATACAAAAGGTACAGGCATTTATTAATTAAACGTAATTAAATTTTTTTTTTTTATATATATATTATAATCTATAAAGATGCATTTAAGGTTGAGTATACTATATAATTTATATAAATTTATATTAACAGATAATTGTATTTGTAAAAGTTTAATATTATTTGTGTATTATTACAGTGTGAGAAATATTCACAATGGGCCAACAAAACGTATCACCAAACTTTTAATAGCCAATCGAGGAGAAATAGCTTGTCGTATTATTAGAACAGCACGTCGCTTACAAATTGAAACTGTTGCTGTTTACAGTGATGTTGACAAAGATTCAATGCATGTGGCTATGGTATAAAAATTACTGTCTTATACTTTTGTTTAATAGGTAATAAAATTATTAGGTATATATTAACTTACTTATAAATGTGTTTTAAAGGCTGATCAAGCAGTACATGTTGGTCCAGCTCAAAGCGCACACAGTTACTTGCTTAAAGATCGTATTGTTAACGCTGCAATTAAAACCAATAGCCAAGCCATACATCCCGGCTATGGTTTCCTATCAGAAAACACTTCATTTGCTCAATATTGCCAAAGTAATAACATAATATTCATTGGTCCTCCTCCTAATGCTATTGAAAGTATGGGAATCAAAAGGTAAATGTTCATTAGAATTTAAATTTTATTATCATCTGAAAATAAATATTTTAAATAATGGTAGTAAGTCAAAGGAAATAATGTCTGAAGCTGGTGTGCCAGTAGTTGAAGGATACCATGGTAAAGATCAAAATTCAGATTTCCTTCAACACCAAGCTAATAAAATTGGTTACCCTGTTATGATCAAAGCCATTAAAGGTGGAGGGGGTAAAGTAAGATTACATTTTAAAATTTCATATTTATTATTGTTATTATGAAATAAAATTTATATATTATGATTTTAATATTATTAGGGCATGAAAATTGTTTCCAAAGAATCTGAATTTTTTGAAAATCTTATGTCAGCAAAAAGAGAATCATTAAGTTCATTTGGTGATGATTCGGTATTGATTGAAAAGTACATTCAACAGCCTAGACACGTTGAAGTACAGGTGTTTGCTGACCAGCATAAAAATTGTGTCTATTTGTTTGAACGAGACTGTAGTGTACAAAGACGTCACCAAAAAGTCATGGAAGAAGCACCTGCCGTAAGATTCTTCAAGTGATTTAGACTGATTAGTTATCAAATTTTAATTGACATAATAATTTATAGCCTAGATTAAGTGAGAGTCTGAGACAACATCTTGGAGAAACTGCAGTCCGTGCGGCAAAAGCTGTTGGGTATGAAGGTGCTGGTACTGTGGAATTCATATTTGACAATGCAACCAATAAGTTTTATTTTATGGAAATGAACACTAGATTACAAGTAGAACATCCTATTACTGAGATGATCACAGGGGTGGATTTAGTAGAATGGCAAATTAAAGTACTTTAAATTAATTCAGTCATGAATATGAACATAAGAATAAAAAAACAGTGGTATTGCAGGTAGCTGAAGGAGAACAATTGCCTTTAAAACAGAATGAAATCAAATTTCGAGGACACTCAGTTCAAGCACGCATTTATGCTGAAGACCCTTATAATAATTTCTTACCTGCTGCTGGAAATGTACAGTATTTAGACTATCCTACTGTGTCTGATGATGTACGTGTAGAAACCGGAGTAAGACAAGGAGATGATGTATCTGTGCATTATGATCCTATGATTGCAAAATTAGTAGTGTGGAGTGAAACTAGATCAGATGCATTTGCTAAGCTAAAAAACAACTTATCAGCTTTTAATGTAAGAATTATTATTTTGAATTTTCTACATTACCAAATATTTAAGTATAATGATAAGTAATGATTGTAGATTGCAGGTTTGTCTACAAATGTTCAGTTTTTAATGTCTCTGTGTGCACATCCTGAACTATTAAAAGGTAATGTTCACACAGGATTTATAGAACAACATAAAAAAGTTCTTCTATCAAAAAGTCTACCTAATCCTGAATTAATTTCTCAGGTAAATATTATTTATATTTTAACTGTAACATTATTAATTGTATTATTCATTATGAGAAGCTAATTTTATTTTATTTTTTTAGGCAGTTATTGCTTTAATATTATATAACGAAAATAAAACTATTAGTACAAATATTAATACTAATGATCCATATTCACCTTTTGCTACTCAAACTGGCTTCCGGGTAAATCATAATTATGTACAAAAAATTAAACTCAAACATAATCTTTGTGGAGGTAAAACATTTACAAATTGAAGTTACAATTTATTGTGTAATTAGGTATGGCATTTATTGTATTGGTATTTGATTTCAGAACTGTATTATGTTAGAATTGAGTACTGTGGAGTAGGATCTAGTGACAGTAGATTTAATATATGTTTCAAAAATAAAGATACTGAAATTGAATCAAATGTTAAGGGTAGTTTAGATTTATCACCATCCAATAAATTCCATTTAACATGTATAGTAGATGGTACATTGTATAGATCCAATATTGCATTTATAGATAACTCGGTACATTTATTTAATAAGGTATTGTTGTCACTGTTGTTAACACTTATTTTAAACTAATAAAATATCATTATGAAATAGATTTTGAAGTTATATATATATATTTATGTATAGGATGGTGAAAATGAATTTACTGTTATTTTACCTTTTGATGAAAAAACTATTGATAGTAACGAACACGACACAGAAAGCAATGAAACTATTTTAGCTCCCACCCAAGCTACTGTGGAAAGAGTAAATGTAAATCTTGGTGATAATGTTTGTATTGGTGATCCAATAGTGGTTTTAACAGCTATGAAAATGGAAGTAAGTAAAATATGATTTAAATAAGATATATTTATATGTAATTTTTAATTTATTATAAACATTTTTTCAGTATGTAGTTAAAGCTCAAATTGAAGGAAAAATAGAAAAAATTGTACATAAAGAAGGTGACAGTGTCAGAAAAGGAGAACTGTTGGTAAAAATTACACCTAAAAATTGATTTGTGGTACATTGTTATAAATAATATAAATTTAATTTTATAATTATTTTAAAATTATTTATATGATTGACTCCCAGATTGACTTAACTCTATAGATATTATACTATACAGTGGCGTATTTTCGGGGGGTGGTCCAGGGGTACTGGACCCCCCCTCCAGAGGAAAAAAACCTATACATATTCCTGCAATATAGTTAAGTAATAAGAATAGAAATTGGTATGTGTGTATTCTGATGACGATTTCCAAGTAACGGCTAAATATAATGTGTGATACAGGTAATATGTATATAGTTATCATAGTTTATATAAATTACTTAAGTGTGTATAAACTGTGGACCCCCCCAGAAAATTTTTGAAAATATGCCATTGATACTATAATGTCTTTGATAATATATCTTGGTTATTTGAAATTTGTCTGTGTCTTGTACAAAACTAAGTTTAACATGTAATTTAATTTATCAAGTTTTATTAGTAGTAAATTGAAACAATATGTTGCAGTAAAAGCTGAGGTTCTAAAGTACACTGAATAGTGATAAAATATTATATGAATTATGACTTATGAACTTATGAATAATATAATATTCCAAGGTTTATTGCATTATCACTTTATTTTTTAAATATACCTAATGAAACTTCCATATAATGAAGTCTCACGGGCAACAAAAAATATTTGTGTATAGAGGAATTGTTTATA
The DNA here is from genome assembly GCA_009835225.1 of Aphis craccivora. Classification (NCBI taxonomy): domain Eukaryota; kingdom Metazoa; phylum Arthropoda; class Insecta; order Hemiptera; family Aphididae; genus Aphis; species Aphis craccivora. Next base: position 15,790 of record VUJU01004591.1, read on the forward strand.
CAGCTGAACCTCGATAAGTCAAAATTCAAGGGAAATGCAATTTTTTTCGACTTGTCAAGGTTTTGACTTACTAAGGTTTTCAAGTTACCAAGATTTTGAAAAAAAAATTCGATTTAAAATGTTTTTAAAGTGTATGTATGTATTAAAGTTTTTAAGTACATAAGATTAGATAAAATTACCGCACACGAGTAATCGATCGATCGCAACTGGCAATACCGATACAATTAATGAAAAATAATAAACGCAAAAAAAATAGAAAAAATCAGCATTATCAAGGAAATATCCGTCTATATTCGGAGCACAATATCACAGAATATAATAATATTGACAATATGTTCGAGTTATTTATAGTTAAGGGAACACATTTTTTTTTCGACTTATCAAGGTTCCACTGTATATAATTAACAATGAAGGTCATGGTTCTCAAAAATAATTTGTTGAACATAAAAAGTTGTTAAATTAAAGTTCGTTATACCTAATATGGAAATTTCATTGTACAATAATAAAAGTTGAGTCAGATAAAAAATTTGTTGTAAATTACCATAATTTTATTATAGTATAATAGTCAGGAGAAGATTCAGAAATTCATGAAGGGGATAATTAAAATGTATCCATTAGATACTATTCATGCTTTTTAATATCACCATTTTTAGTTGATTCTTATAAACTGGTATCAATGACAAAATTATTTGTTCTTAAAAAAATCACATTCATTTTACAGATGAGCTGTGCCGTAACTAGACATCATGAAGTAGGTGTGCAAACCTTAATCTAGAGCTTAAATATAATTTTAACTTTTTTAACACAGCAATTTGGGGGTCTATATATATATTACATTGGTTTGGAGCCGGTGTGCAATACACACCTTGTACACCCGGTAGTTGCGGCACTGCAGATGAGTTACAGCAAAAATAAATACATTTTAATATAAAAAGTTCTAAGGAAGGGGGGTATTTACCCTATTACTCCTCCCTTGGATCCGCCACTGATAATAGTATACATTATATAGAAAAATGAATTATTCATGTTAAAGATTTAAATCCTTGAGTAGGTAATTTATTATTTTACTCAATGTTCTATTTAAAAAATTGTACCTACATTAAACTAAAATCTCAGTATATAAGCCATATGTAATATAGGTACTTATGTACAAAATAGATAATTGAGTATTTGAGTGAAACTTATTTAGACATCTGAGTATCTATTTTATATACAATATAATGTAAAAGTAACTAAAAGAGTGACTATAAATCATATTTTTCAATTTTTGGAAAATTTCAAAATCTGAAGAGGTGTTGAACAAATAGTCATGGTAACTGAAAATGTGTTAGTAAATTAAATTGGAACATAAATTATAATCAACAAAAATTGTTAATTTTTATAAGATAATTTAACACAATATATTATTATTAATATGCATAATGTAGATATGCATAATAATATTATTAGGATATAACTATTGTAACTATTCACTATTGTTGTATTTTGTAAACATGTTTACATGTCAATTGAACATTGTCCAACACATGGGCGTTCTCACGGGGGAGGATATGGGGAATAGATCCCCCCCAAGGTTCTTTATTTTCTTACATATTAGTGATACACATTTTGTCTACTTTTGGTAACACTTACAGTTTATCATGTAACAATTTCTTTCATCCCCCTCCATTGAAAAATCCTGAGAACGCCTCTGGTCCAACAATTAATATCGAACCAAGATCCAATGCCGATCAAGCAAATAATCACTAAAGTATAGCTTCACGGCTGTAGATGAAAACATAAAACCTGTGTAATGAATTACTTGAGATACAACCGTATCTTACATATCTATTTACAACTACAGTGCTTGTATTGAGTGTGTTACAGTTATACTATACATATAAAAATGTACTATAATATTATACTATGTAATTTGTAGTCTACTGTGTAAGCTTAAATCCACAACATTTTGTTGAGTGGTTTGTAAAGTTTGTATCTCGTATGCTTAAATGTTGGCGCGTGAAATTATCATAGATATTATAAGATATAATATATAATATATAAGATATATATATA
>VUJU01004592.1:2674-17837 GCA_009835225.1 Aphis craccivora
GAATCTATATATAGGTATAGGTCACTGTATATAGTCGTATCATATGTAATTATCTATCATACACTGTATATAGGTACTATAAGTATATTGTACATGTATATACAGAGTGATTCAAATATATGCTTATCACTTTCTTTTATCGTTTAAAATTAATTTTAATTGTAAATTTTTGAATATTTAAATATTGGTAAACTACTTAATAGTTATACTTAAAGAGTATAGAGTAAAGACCTATTTTCATATTCATAAATTTTTGTACTATTTATGAATAACAGCTTCTTTTTGGAAAAACAAAATTCTTATTTTTCGAATGATAGCAACTATTTTTATTTGTACATGTTTATGTATATATAGGTACCTGGTACCTATATGGTTTTTTTTTATGTTAATGCATATTTGAATCAAAATTTGAAATTTTCTAAATTATTAAAAACTTAACGTAGATATTAAAGATAAAAATCCTGCGTGTAATAGTTTTAGGTACATAAAATATAAAATATATTAAATCCAGTACTTAATAAAGGTATTCTCAAACCTTTTTTTACAAATTATAGAACTTTATTATTTTAATAAAATTGTAGATTAATAAAATTATTATTTATTAGTAGATAGTAGGTACACATAATTTTCAAATCATCATAGGACATGGTCTCATTATTTTGTAATACCTAAATAACCTAAACTATTACCATAGGTCCATAAAGATTAATAGTTCATAAACTATATGATTATAAATTTAAAAGAACTAAATAAATTAAAAAAAAATTATTCTTACTTATAACAATTTACAGTAAAACATATTATGGTTATCCTCATTTGAAAAAAGAAGTTTGTATCGCACAGGATACTTCTTAAATAGGATTTATATCTACATAATTGAAAATATAGTGTTTAAATATACTTAAGTTTCTAATCATTAGCATTTGATTAAATTCATAATTAAAGGAAAAAATGGGGAAAAGCATCCTTAGTGAATCACTCTGTATATTGTTATATTTACTGGACTACAGAGTACCCACGAATTGAATATAAAAATATATAGACACACACTTTATATATATACAGCCGATGACTCAAAAAGAAGCAAAAAAAAATCTTGCATAAGAATATTCAGTATACTACAGCATAATACAGTTATCACTTATTAATTTATTACACATTATATCCTATAATATCTATAAATCTCTAGATGCATTAGGCAGTCATAAAATTACTAATTAGTCATCCCTATCTAATATTTTTCATTATTTTGACACGAGGTTTAAGTCAACTATAGTAGACGTCTATACTATAATATAATGTACTTATAAACGCACGTTTGTATGAGTGTAGCATTATATATACATATAATAAAGATATCGACGAACGCCCCTTGGAAACGGATGGGCGGGACTTGTACGAGCTGAAACAAGTGTCCCGTGTTTAGCCAGGGATCGACTGGATTATTCGTTACAGTTGCAGAAACATTCGGGTACGACTATACGACGAGTGTACATTACGATCGCAGCAAAAAACCTAAAGTAGTTACACCAAAAACATTTTTTTTTTTTTTTTTTTTTTGAGGATTTTAATGTTATTGACATCCAATGCGGTAGAAAAGTTTTTCACGTATTTTTTATTATATTATTAACCCGCGTCTTCGTTTAAGAAACAGTGTTCATCGTCGCCTACGTGCAATGACGAGCGATATAATCAACTATTCTTCGCGACATAATTATCAGTCGAATTATTCAGGTGAGCAATTACATTTTTTTTTTATTAATTATAAAATGTATGAGCGTTTGAACAAACAAAAAATGCAATAGGTACCTACCTACATTTTTGTAAATTATTTAAAAGTTTATATTTGGAATTAATTTTTAAAAAAATATATGTATTTTTTTTTTAAATTTAATATTTAATAACATACCGTTTTTACTAATTTTAAGATTGTTAATGTTAACGTAGTTATCAATATTTAAAACAAATGCCTATGCCTAACAGAAATATTATAATATGGTTATGTTATTTAGTAAATCATTAGGTATATTATTATAGGTTTAAAATACCTATTATAATTTTAAATAAATTCAAATAATCAATCCTATATAATCTATATAGTAATACAATTTTTGTATCTTTTAATATTATATAGTAAATTCAATATTGACATATATTTTGTCAAACTTAAATATACAAGAACATTATATGTATAATTACCTATAATTTTTCATATCATGGTAATTTTCTCTAATAAGTCTAATATAATAATAAAAAACGTTATTTGAACTAACAAATTAGATGACTAAACAATTTGATACATTAAATATATAATATATAAATAATTTTTTTGTTGAATTTTCAAAATTACTGTTGTAAGTACATATAAACTAAAAATGATTAAAATTATAGCCATGCACGAGGAGGGGTGGATGTGCTTGAGCATCCCGAAATTTTGTAATTGAGGGGTCTAAAATTTTCAAGAGCATATAGGGTCCTGTATTTTTTTTTTAAATATGTAGTAAAAAATAAACCATGTTTATTACGCAAAATAATTTAAATTTGCTTGGAATAACTTATGATTATAACAGCTTTAGATATTATTGACTACAAAATTACAAATAATAAATGAACATTGCAATATTAGATTCAAGAGAATATAATATAAATTTGTTCTAATAATTATATTATACTACTGATTAATATGTATGAACATGTTTTGTTAAGAGAAGGCTCAGAAATATTTTCGCCACCTCCTGAAATTCAGATTTGCGCATTCCTATGTTTAAAATAAGTCTTACTTAGAAAATTTGAAGCATTCAACATTTTTTATATAAATCCAACATATATGTATATGTATAATATATTATACAAATTGTAATTAAGTAGGTATCACCTCTATACTGGATTCATTTAATTTAATTCAGTCCTAACTCCTATAGAGACGTTGTATATGTCGGGTGTAAATTACAAACACTATTTTTGACTACCAGCAGTGGTGCAAATTACATGTCTTTAATTTGGTGCAAATTACAAACTCCCAAATTATTATATAGCAGAGGAGGTCAAACAGTCGACCGCGGACAAGTTCAAAGTCGATTATGTTAGAATTTATTTTTAGGGTCTCGGCGTCATCGGCCCTATATGTTTCTTAATAATTATATTTATTCAATAATAATAAAAAAAAAAATTCTAAGAAAGTCGATTCTCTAAGGTGAAGTATATTTTTAGTAGATCGTGTCCGAAAAAAGTTTGGCCATCCCTGTTATATATACTACCTATAAAGTTATATTACATTACATTTACATCATTAAGAAGATTCAATAAACAAATTTAGGCATGTGTTACATGTATCAAATACAGTTAAAGCATAATTAAATTCATAGAAAAAACAACTATAATAATACGAAAAATTGTTATATATTATTATCTTATATATAATTTAATTCTATATAGCATAATATATATTTAATATTGCGGTAACGCTTCATAATTAATATCATAGATATACTTCATTATTATGCGTGCATTGTAAAAATTATTATCTAAAACTGGTAATTTAAATGATATAGAGTAGTGTTTATAGAAAAATCAAAAATTCAGAGAATATATAACTACCGAATGCAGTGTACATAATATTATCACCACTGTCAGAGTTTTGTACCAAATTATTTATTCTGGTTTCGAATTTCATATTCTAAATTTTCAAACTTCGAAATAAAAAAATTGAAAAAAATTTGAGCGTTAATAATCGTTTAGTCAAGAAAAACCTAAAAAAGTAATTAAAAGAGTAATCGATGACGTTAATATTTAGGTATACCACATTAATTAATAATTATCATCATCAAATAAACCTAGCCCGACAAAATGTTTAGCACATTAATTGTGCTTATATGTTACTTATTTATTACATTTGACTATTTAAAATTATTTCTTTGATAATAAATACAAAACCGATCTCATAATCAAGCAAAATTTATAAAATAAAAATGTATGCGGATTGTGGGTGTTAAATGATTTTTTTTTTTAGAGAGATTTTAAGGGCTTGAGTTAATTATTCTGGTGTAAATCCCTGATTAGTATATAGTATTATTATGAAAGTTTACGGTCGGTTCATATAATGGTATCTCTGTATAATGCGTACCTACTACCTATACGAAGTGCAAGCTTATTCCAATCTTTATCGTAAATAAAAAACAATTTAATACACTGTAATAGTATGATCCTACAGTAGTTCATAGTTGATCCCATAAAAAAAATTAATCTTACAGTAATATATAATATTACACGATAACGATGAACGAAACGATATTTTCGCGTTACAGTTAAACAAGAATGCATGACGACCATCGGTGCGGCAGCCGCACCGTCATCGTCGTCAGCAGTGGCCGGCGACGGACGTTACGTCGTCCAGGACCTGTCGCCGTCGGCGTCGTCCTACTGGATGCCGGCCGCGGAACAGCAACAGCTAGTGACGTGTGTCGTAGGTCACCCGATCGGTAGCACCGCGTCGTCTTCATCGTCGTTCGTGGACGACGAATCCACGTCGTACGAGGACATTACGTACAACAATTACGGGCCGTCGTCGGTGGCCGCGCTGCAGGCCGCCGCCGCGGCCAACTGTGATTACGGTGGCCTTTACGGTCATCATCTGCAGCAGCAACAGCAACAGTTGCAGCTGCAACAGCCGTTGCTACAGTACGGTAACGTCGGTTACTACGACGGAGGCAGCGACGTCGGCGGTGGCGGTTACCATCAGCTCGGTCACTTGCAGGGCTACGACGAAAAGCCGGTGGCGTACGACAACAACAATGCTGCCGACGTTTGCGACATGAATTCCGCAGTAGCGGCCGCCTCAGTGGCCGTCGCTTACGACGACCCCTACGCCGCGCCCACCGTGCCACAGCTCGATCGACAGCCGCTCACGCCTCAGGTACGCGCCCACACATAATTTTATACCATCGTTATACGAGGGGGTTACAATATATTCCTTTATGACGGTCGCCGAATCTAAAAATTAATATTGAACTCAAGGTATTGATGACTTCAAATTTGAGGTTAACTCCTTTTTTTTCTCTTTCTAAAAACACTGGTTAGGTTAGGTTACAAACCAAAAGCAAATATATGTATGTAAGCTTTTGGTTCCGACTGTTCTGAGCCCGCGATTAATAAAGTATGTATTGTTTTATATTTACTCTATATAATTTAAATATTAAGAACAATAAGAACCACGATAACTATTCTGCTATAGTGCTATAGATTATAATAGTTTTATTCTAAATGTATACAATATACATTGCTGCTACCTATACAGCTATATCATATACGTGCAATTGTGCAAATGTTAATACTGTCAATGAAAATTATAATGTCTACAATCAATGGATGACTATGATACTCTAATGTAGTATTGTAGCTATATGATATTTTACAACTATCTACTTATATAATTTATATCACACTATATTTTATTTTAATACATATAAATATTTTTTTTTTATTGCGTAGTATTATTGACTCATTTATTTAAAACACTCTATAGTGCTGTATTGTGAAGTTATTTGGGTTACCGGGTTACGTAAATACAATAAATTCTAAATTTTAAACAACAGACTTATAGATATTATAGCTATACGTAAATAAATCAAGTATAATTATATTCTTACAAAGAACTTTTAAATAATATTTAAATGGTATCATCGCATTAATTCATATTTGTGTACCTACCTTAACGCATTATCTTCGAGAAATGGGAGCAGCAAATGTTTTAGTCGGTTCAGAACAGTATAGTTAACTTAGAAGTCTTGTTTATAGCTATTGCTATATGTGTACAATTAATTCTCGTTGGCAATCGCCAATCGGTGACGCAAAAACGGTTTTTATCGAGATTCACTGCTGAAATGTACTTTCGCACTACACCACTATAACTAACTACAAAATAATATATATTTGCAAAGGTGCTAAAAGAAAAAATTAAAACTCAAAAACGAATAAAAAAAAAGGTGCGATCGAATATTCAATAGTAAGGCGATGGTCGTAGAAAAAACGGAAAATTATACAGTGGTTAATATATTTTACTTAAAGGCGGGTTTTCACTACATACGTGTTCGTGTACGTGCATAAAAATACTTTCCTGTGATTGGTTGGAACGTATAAACTTTTTGGTATACCAAAAGCTTACCATGTATACCAACCAATCAGAGAAAAGAATTTTCTATGCACGTATACGTATGTAGTGGAAACTCGCCTTTACCGCGCGCGAATACAATTATAACAACATGGTCGACAAGGTAGTGCAGAGCAACTTACCGCGGTCCGACTAGAACCTTTTAACCTTTTAACCTTTTTTACCTCGCAAATTTAGAATCTCACTGGATTTTACGGATTAATTTTTCGATTCTGCGATCACTTTTTGAACAAGTCCATCCATCATATGGTGCAAAGAGTAGGTTAGAAACTGAAAAAATACAAAACAATATTACGATAATTGGCTTAGTAGAAACACGACTTGAAATCAATTAGTGCACATAATCTCTTTCATGCGTCGTATGTCGTGGGTTTGTATGGTAGTTTAAGTTTTATAATTTAGTAAAACTTTATTATTTACTATTTATATACTTTTATGTTTAAATACATTAAATACAATAATATAAAGTATTAACTATACAAATCGTACGATTTTTATCAAACCAATTTTAACTCAAAGATGAAATATCTCAATTTTCACGTCACGAGTGTTTAAATATTTGATAATATGATAATTTTATGGATAAATATTAAAATTAAAAACCATAAAAACACTATATACAACACAAAACAGTGATAAAACACATAGATGAGTGAGTTATAGAGTCGTCATTTTTGATTTTCGACATATATAATATACCATCGTACAATTTTACGTTCAAGTCGTTCAACCACGGTAAGCTGGACCAAGGTACGACTACCATCCATTAAAATAGCATTTTATAATGGCATATGCGTACTTTTTACTCGTAACAAACGGGTAATCATTAATCGTATAATTTTAGTCGTTGCTGATCGTTTTCTGCTAGTCTATCTCGCCACCGATGTCCGATTTACGACAATTATTGGTCGAACCTCATAATAACAGTATGTATAGTGATACATCAGGCAGTAACCACAAAATTTGACCTATAAACTATAATCAAGTACTGTGCAACTGTTTCCTATTAGGTATATTTGAAAATATTTAGCTAAAAAAAAAAACACAAAAACAATTATTATTATAAACATCATTTTTCAGTAAAAAAAATTGATTCAAGCTAGTTGCGATTTTTCCAACCGGTCCAAACGCAACTACGCGAGTCTTGCTGGTTTATAAATAATATATGGTTATCAGTCCCTTTTTATGCTACCGGAACTCTCGTGCAACAAAATAAATCGCGAAATCCTCATATCTATATAATATCCTTATATAATATATATATATATATATATATATAATATTATAACGACCCGTTTCAATTTACTGGCCCTTTTTTTTTTTTTACTTTCCGGGTTAGTTAGAGCACTTGGGTCTTTATTAATGGGTTTGGATTTATGACTACACATTATACCTACTCCAACACGTGTAGTATTTCCTACACCGCTGCAATGTTAAGCTATACTATATCTGTGTATAATAATACAATATACATTATACATATACATATTATGTAAATGGTACCCGACCCCGGAAAGGTGCAAACCAACTCAGAAAAACGCACTATTTTTGGTTACTTGTATAGTTTTAATTATTATTTATGCATAAAGGTAATAGTATACTTACTCGCACATGCACTAAATGCATCACGCATGCAGTTTTAATATTACGAATATTAATTACAATTGAGGAATGCTCTTTTTGAGTTAAAATGTATGAGCAATAATGAATACAATTTTAGAACTCGTTATAAGCGGATTACGGATAATTCACCATTTAGTTTTCATGAAAAGGGTATTTTTTTAAAAAATATATTCACGCTTCTTACGCGCCTGAAATGCGATTTTCTGAGGATATAATTATATGGATTCTATTTATATTAAACACGCAGACTCACATTTTATGTTCATATTTTGTCTCTTATTAAGTACGTTTTAAAATTTTCATTACAGTTTTAACGATTGATTTAACCAACTCTCAAATTATTGGAAGGGGGCCCAAAATGAAATCACGTCCTTGAGCCAAGTTGTATCAGTTTATAATATACTTTACAATAATTATTATTTCAATATTGAGAAAACGACATAAATAATGATATTAACAGTATAAAATAATAAACGTCTTTCAATATTGTTCAATATGAATTATTTTTACACTAACGAAAGGGGAAAGGATTAAGTACCTAATTTTTATACGATATACGAATTTATATAAGACATAAATTATATTGATATTTTATATAGGTAGTAAGTAATAGATTATTGTATACTCAAAACCGATATTATAGGCTTGAAAAATTGATCGGCTAAACTTGAATAGCAATTTTTAAACACAAAAATCGATGCGGTTATTAGTACAGCAAAAATCATAACTTAGATAATTATGTAGGTAATATATGCAAAATATTCTAGGTATACTATAGTCGATAGAAAACTAAACTATAATCAGCCTATCTGTCTCCAGTCGATTGTTGAAATGAAGATAAATTATTAAACAACCCACCAAAAAATGGTGCAGATATCGAAAATAATATTATATTAAACAAGTTTTTTATTTTTGAACAGTATCGTCCCACGCAACCAAACAGCAATAACAACGCTGTCGCCGCCGTCGCCGACGATGACGATGAAGACGACGATGACGGCGCAATAAGCAACGAAGACAGCAATAAACGACGGCAACTGCAACGGCGACAACAGCTGCAACAACAACATCACAATATGTTGCAGCAACAGTGCAATTCTTCAGAGTCTGCGCCGGCCGCGGTGCCCGTGGTGCGCGTTGTTAAACGCAGGAACACGGCCAACAAGAAGGAACGGCGACGGACGCAGAGCATCAACAACGCATTCTCCGACCTCCGGGATTGCATACCCAACGTACCGTCCGACACCAAACTGTCGAAAATCAAAACGCTTCGGTTGGCCACATCCTACATTGGTTACCTGATGACCGTGCTGGACAGCGACGATCCGGACACGGACGGTTTCAAGGCTGACCTATCCGCGCACACGTCCAAGCGGTCGTTGCAAGCGCCACACGTGCAAGCCGACAAGACCCAACAACAGCAGGTTTGTATACCACAATAAACGTCATAACAATAAGGGTTAATTTATGGTGCACGAAAATCAATAAAATATAAAAATAAATGTTATGTCGTATGTACAGAAAATATACAAAGTAACAAAAAATAAAATTTTTATCTCGCCCGATAATTAGATAATAAATCCAATAAATAAGGTACCTAAGCGTATCAGTCGTGCGCGCTGATGAATTTTCTTTGATGGATTTAATTTGATCGGAAAATATACCCGTTATAATATTTATAGGATATAGCAATAATAAGAAGATATTGAAATGTGCATAGTTGTTTTAGTATAGGTTTTCAAATTACAAATTTTGTTTTGGGATTATTAAAGTTACAGACAAAAGGGTACACCGACAAAATAAAATATTATTATAGTTCCGGGAATATTCCAGCTTAACGATTTTTTAAAGCACAATATGACAATCATATGAAACGAATGTATAACTTCTGTAAATGTATAGTTATCCCTAAATCAATAAAATATATATTATAATATGTATTTTGAATTTATGTTTAAGAAAATTATATATATTAATGATCATTGATATTTATAGCATTTATTGATTTATCGTCATGACTTAGAATAAAAAAAAAATTTTAACTTGAATTAGGTTAACTATAGTGGTATTAAATTATTGTAGTAGAAATAATAATTATGTTAACAGACTAAATATTTCTAACTTCTTTAAATTATTCGACGTTTTGTGTGTATATATACAATACAGTGTTTTTTAATATGAAAATAATAAAAAGAAAACCGTAATCCTACATAATACTATCAAAAATCATATACATAATATATTATAATATATACGTATGTGAACAATGGACATATAAAATCTGTTTGAAACATAATATTATGATCGATTTACAGTATGGCTAAGCATATATGTACCCGAAATTTATGTAGCGTTAAACGATCTATGGTTATTTACATAGGTGCATTTAAAACGTAATTTATTTTAACCCTTATTATCATAAAAATCTCATTTTAATCCATAAGAAATGTGTTTTGTCTAGCGGTTCTCATTTTGACACGGGGAAAAAACCTAAAAATCAAATTTAAAACATGGACATTCTTTAAATGACGAAAAAATCTCAAAATAAACCGCCAATTTTTTGCACGAACTTTTATTTTAATATCTACTAAGCTATAATAGATTTTCAACAACGCACTATCACCAAACATTATATAATACAATATATTAATACACCACTGTTATTATTGGGCTTGTCACATTACAGCCAAATTCGATTGCCATTTGCCATTTTTAATGTAGCCGACCGACGTTTGTTGCGCCCTACCCAGCTGCGGTGTAATTAAATAATATAATATTGGCGCGCGCCTGCATTATCGTGGAACCCTAAATTATGATTATCGAGTGATATAAGTATTTATTATGCGATTACCCACGATCAACTATAAACCATAACTGTGTTCAAACGTTAAAATACACTTATAATAATATAATATACCATCATTATATTATAATATAATAGAACCGTCTGGGATGGCATCGTATAATATTGTGTAATGTGTGTATAATATTTACATGTCAGACATGTGACACATTGACACTTTGAAGGCGATATCTATTTATTATTATAATGACGACGGCTATTATATACATTATACATATTATATATAATATAATAATGTGTGCATACTACGGCAGCAAGTTATTAAATAATACATATTAATTCAAATAATTTTGAATAAGTATTCATAAATTAATGTACTATAATATGTTACATTGTTATAAACTGGTCTAGATTACCCAATTGAACTGTATTCTTTGACTTAGGTGTTTGGTTGGAAAATCGTACTGATGAAAGAAAAATTTAAACCGAGTTTGTTGACTTATTAATCATTATTAATACTTAAAAACAATAATAAAGCCGATGTAACTATAAAAGAAAGTTATGCACAACGAAATCAACATTTCTAAATTATTAAAAATGTATTAATATTATATTAGTACCAGTAGTACCTATGTTACTTACCCACATTATAATAATATTAAAACATACAATTTATTTTTTGTCACATAGATGATGATCGCCCGAAACCCTCTGAATCCTACCAACGACCACCAACATCAAGAACATCAACATCACCACAAACGGAGCAAAGGCAGAACAGGGTGGCCACAAGACGTTTGGGCGCTAGAACTTAAACAAGAACAAGTGTAAAAAAGCGCCTGGTACACACCTTTTAGCGATCTTTTTTTGTTAAAGAGCGATAAAATCATATAGGAACAGAAAATTAAAATCTTATGCTCACATGTTACCACCGCCGATCTTGAGTATATAAAGTTATAAGTAATATAATATTATCAGTTATATAGGTACTTTGGTACTTATATCATAGTACACTAATTACTAACTGTTTGTATAACAATATAACGAAACTATATATAAATACTACAATTTGAGACATAAGTTTATTATATATTTATTCCTGCAACGATTCGGTGCGTTAAACAAGCCATGTTAATATGTTATTATTTACTTATACATTATACCTAAGATTACAGTTAAACATATTTTTCTTTCTTTTTTTTTGTTTCTACAATACATTTAAACCACAGAATTTTCACGAAAATTTCTAGTTTATTGTATACAGAACAAAATATGTCTATATATATATTATATAGCAGTAGTAAAGAACAAAAAATTGGTGGATCGATTTTCGCGACAGAACATGATATATGAGTATTGTATATATTTTGTAGAACACTGTTGCAACTGAGTCCTGTAATTATTTATCACGCGGATTTCGCTTACCGTCGTTTCGTTTTAAAATCGAGAGAAATAAGATTGGACATGTTATTATGATAGGTATATTATATTATATATTTATATGTATATTTATTATTTGTTTTTTTTTATTTTAATAAATCTTTTGAGTATTTTGTAATTATTTCTATACCATACGATGTCATTATATATTACATTATATTAAATATTTAACAAAATGCATTTAATATATATACAATATGCATTTTATTATACTTCGGCGTATATTCGGAAGGTTATATTGTCCTTTATACATAATATATTATTAAATAAGATAATATAAATTTTCTACGCGTTTTACATATTGTAGCGTGTAACAATGTTTTGCATTACGATTTGTCGATTTCCAATTTTGTATTTAACATACCTGGAAATGTAAATAATTGAATGTTGTTTATTAATAACAATAAATGCGCTTCTGTTTTAAATATTTAAAGCATATGTATTTATTATAATATTATATAATAATATATTAGTATTTTTCCTCGCAGCCGATAATATTGCTCAAAATACGATCACAATCGCCCTACATAGCATATATCGATCGGTTCGGTCATTGATGTCAAGTGAGCTGTATATTATATATTTTATTATGCATATTAATATGTACGATAATAGAATTATTATTATAATAATAATTTATCATCATTATCATCATCGTACTATTTATATGACGAATATCGAGTATGCGTCATAGGTTTTATTTATCGTGTTAATATGGGTGATGCGATTTATTATTGCGGATATAATTCACTTCGTTATTCCAGTAATTAATAATTAATAACAATATATTATGTATATTAATATAATAATATATATATTAGGCTACATATATACCGTTAAAACAAAAGATTGTATCGAATAATACGGGTATTATACAGTGTATAATGTATTATGTATATTATGTTAAGAACACTCGATATCCTTGCGTAGAGCCCTGCAATTTAATTCTGTTTTTGATTAGTTGTTATGGCATAAAAAAACAAATTTTTAACTTAATTAGATAATCTGCTCATGCGCAGTACAACTTTTTTTTCCTTAAACGACAGCCACCTATTTTAATCACTAATTATTTACTGCCTAAATTTTTAATGCGTTTTGATAGTCAAACAAACTTTCTAAGTCCAAAATTGACCATGTTACAACAATTTAACAAACAAATTGTAAAATTTACGCGATTTTCAGTTTTTTGATTGTAACTCTGAAAATAATTATTCTACGACTGTTTAGACTTGACATTTTCACCTCTATTTATTAAGATGATTTATACATTATTATAATCTTATAACTACTTTATAATTTTTACTTAAATTAGTGTATGAATTATAACTTATTATAGCAGAAAAAAGGTAAATAATTACGTTTATTCCATTTATTTAATGAATCCATTAGAATGACGTATTAATTAATAACAAATTAATTGTTATTTAAGTTATCGATGGCCGTAAAATATTTATATTCATTATGACTTTTTTAATAAAATCAAATTAACCGATAATCCTTATTAATTGTTTATTTGTTTTTTTTTTTTTATATAAATCACGTGTTTTCTGATGAATATTGTTTCAATTCAAAACGTTCGTCTAACGCTCGTATGTGTAAGGTGCAGCCCTACTGTACATAATTTATGGAAACAATAAATTCTATCCAATGTGACGTATAAATACTATTAATTGCTGCGACCATCATTATTGTGACTCACATGACAGCCTTAATATTGAGGGATAGCTAGTTGTGCTTATTAAAGACGAGAGATGATAATAATAACGATCATATAACCACGTATACAGAGCGATTTTTTTTTACTGATATTTACATTTTTAAAAAAATAAATGTTAATATAATTATAGTTCAATAATTTTAACCTTTAGGTATATTTATTTAAAATTCTTCGGGATGAGACTCGATTATGTATTTGCCTGTTTCTGGAAATTGACATAAAATATATTTTTACACGCCTTCCTCGTATACATAATGTAAACATAGAATAATTTGTTTTTTTAAAATATATTGCATTCTATATACTGCTAATATGTAAACTTACTTTTTATCTTTACTTCTGAATTGTAATTTTATTCCAACCTATTTTCCTATTCTACCTATTATAGTCAATTTTAATTTGATATGAATAAAAATATGGAATTTTTAGTCTGGGGTTGAGTTCTTTAAAACATATGTCATTTTACAATATACATGCATACATAATTCAATACTACTAAAAGTATTAATTTAACTATATTGTATTGATGTGTTATAGGCATAATAAAATATTATATACTTGTATTATTGATTTACCTATAATTACATACAAATTATATTATATTAATAAAATTATTTAGAAACATTTTGATATAAAAAAAATCATCATAATAAGAGCGACACGTTATTAAAACAATTTATATTTAAAATTTAATAGAAATAGATAGTAAATACTAAAAAATAACGTGATGGGAAATGTGAAAAACTGCTTTTAAAATATATGAAGGGATATCATCCTGCCCTCGTTACTATTAATAATCACTATATATAACGGTACGTTTAAGATTCTGAACGGAGGGATGAATGTATTGAATTAACAATGAATTCGTGTTTTTTTTTTCATCAACTTAAAAGTAAGTTTTTGGTAGAAAATTAAATCTAGTAAATAATACCAAAATTAGATATTCTCAGTACTCATAATATAATCAATGAAAAAAAAAAAAATAACATTCATTAAAAATAAAGTATAATATATTACTCGCATTGGAAATTCATATAATAATATGTGTAATTTTGGTTAAAAAAAAACTGAAAAAGGATTTTTTTTTATAACGTTTAAATACTATTTTTAAAATTTAATATAAGAACATGGTCCAGAGTCCTGGATTCATAGAACTAATACTATAATATGGAAAAATATATCTTACTTAAAAATAAGTAAACCTTGCAGCAAAGCAGACCTCTCTGTATAAATAACTATTATGGTACTATTATTATAATAAATAATACCAAATGCCATGACGGGTTCTACACGTATACACGTTACTATATACCAATATATTATAGAGAGTATAGACGTACACCGTTTTTTAAACAACATCTCATTAGAAAATAATACTCGGATCACAACTCAACTAGACAATATTTTATGAGCC